>NDGM011193202.1:0-18895 GCA_002564305.1 Octomys mimax | reverse complement strand
AACATCACATTTTCTAGCTTTCACTTTTTTTTCCCCTAAACTGGCTTGGCTATTTTAGTTTAGTTTTGTTTTTTGTTTGTGTTTGTGCAGCAACATACATTTTAGAATCAGCTTGACAGTTTGTACCAAAACAGAGACTTGATGGTATTATAACTGGAAATTTATTAATATGGTAAACAAGTTTAAGAGAATTAATTTCAAAAAACAAAAAAAGAGAATAAATTTTAAAATGGTGAGTCTTCCAATTCATAAAGATACTGTATCTCTACATTTTTTCCACCTTTAATTTTTCTCAGCAATATTTTGTAGATAGAATTATACACTTTTTATTATATTTATCTCTTAAGTATTTCAAGGGTTTGGTGTGATTGCAAATAATATTTTAATTTCAATTCCTATTTGCTAGTATTCAGAAATACAATTGGTAATTTTCACCCAGGAATTTGTGAAACTGTATTCGTTCTTATAGCTTTTTATTCTACACCTGCTTACAACTATGTATACTGAAAACCATGCTCTGCCGGGGAGATGGCTCAGCAGAATCAGCGCTTCCCTGGCAAGCACAAGGGCCTGAGTTCAATCCCTGGTTCCGGAAAACCATGCTCTTTGAGAATAAATATACTTTTACTTCTTCCTTTCTCATGAGTTGAGATCATAGCCTTCACACTGAGCCATACTCTCAACTTTTTTTTTTTCCTTTAAATTTTAAAACTAGGTCTCACTGTGTTGTGACATTGCCCAGACTAGCTCGCTGTCCCCATGCTTGAGCCTCCAGAGCGCTGGGGTGATAGGTGTGCACTACCAGGCCCACGTGCCATTTAGTTCTTTGTCTTGCCCCGCTGCATGGGCTGGGAGCTCCAGTGCTGTGCGGAGTAGCAGTAGCAAGGGCATACACTCCGGTCAACGTGCACTGAGTACCCCTGTGACTAATAATGCTGCCATGGCATGGGGTGATGCCCAACACCTCCTTCCCATGCATGGCCCAGAAACCCATCCCTACAGTCAAGGACGCCACCAGCCCTCGTCCAATAGCCGCGTTCTGCTAGGACCTCTCTGGCACCATGTCAGCACCAGCAGGAGTACCAACAGGTGGGAGCTAATGTCATTTTGACGAGGTAGATTTTTAAAGAATTTCTCCCTAGATACTGAAGACTCAAAAAGGTAAAAAAGAGTGTGTGACAGTGTTACAGAGAAGCAGCTGAAGACCGGCCACCCCCAGAGCCAGGAAACAAAGGGAGGAGAATAGAATGATTAATATTCAGAAACCACGGGTCCCCAGAGCTGCAGCCCAGAGCTCTGAGGAGTGGCATCAAGCCCAAGGCGGCCAGGGTCGCAGATGGGAGACAAGGAGCTGGTTTCCCAAGTGCTGTACAAACAAATTTGCAATCAATGCTGGGCAACCGACAGCGAAAAGAAGCGGAAGCCAGAAAGGGAAACGACATTAGAAAGAGGAAGACCCTCCCCTCTCCAGCTCCACAGCTTCCTGCAGTGCCCCCTCTGGGCAGATCTTTGCAGGGAGGGGCCGGCCAAGCCCAGGTGCGGTCTGCAGGGCCCTAGCTTTTCTGGCTGACACCAGCGAAGGAAGCGATGCTGTGAAGCGGAGAGACCAAACTCTCACAGACAGCACAAGTGCGTAGCAGACGCCAGCACTGCGCCAACGTTCAGGGTCCTGAATGTGGCTGCTGCCTTTGCTATACAGGAGGCGGGTGCTCTTGGGGATGTCCACGGGCGTAAATAAAGGCCAAAGCCACGAACTTGCTCCAACCTGGTCCTACAAGAGGTAGGTGGCTAGACAGCACTGGTGTGGAAAACACTGGCGTGCGGTGATATTTGTGCTGTTCTAGTGACGCTTTCTAAAATTTGAGAATTTTTTTTCCTAATAAAAAAATTGAGGACAGGGCTGGAGAGATAGTTCAGCGGTCTAAGCACCTGCCTGGCAAGCACAAGGACTTGGGTTCAATCCACGGAACCCCATTGGTGGTGGCACACACCTATAATCTTTGCTGGGGAGGCTGAGACAGGAGGATCACTATGAGTCTGAACTGCGTAGCGAGACTCTGTACCAAATACATAAATCTTGAAAATAAACAAATAAAAAAGGTTGGGGTTGTAGCTTAGTATACATACATACATACATACATACATACATACATACATAAAATAAAATTGAGGACAGTTGCTAAGACTCAGGCAATTGGAGATCAAAAGCCAAAATGGGCACTTGTTCTCTGTCTCTCTGTTGGCAGCCGCGGTCTCTCCCTGACAGCAGGGCAGCAGAGTTTCAAGGGGATTTTTCCCTTTTCAGACAAGCAGGTACCACTGAACTCACGGTGTATCACTGAACACGAGTCTGTGCCTCACCCATCCTCCTCCTCTGGGAGCTATACAAGCACAGATTCTCAACACCAGCTGTCTGGTATCCCAGGGCTGAGGGACCAGCGGGGAAGAAGGTGCCGTCTGGGCTGTCATCGCCGTGTACCCCAGCATATCCTGGGTGCCCTGGAGGAGGCAAGTTGGTAGCCTCGGGGCTCAGAAGAGACACAAACACTTTCAGGGCAAAGACAAGATCCACCAGTGGTCTGGTACATGGCTGACCCCTCTACATTACAGGTGGAGAGGGGCTGGGGAGATGGCTCAGTAGAATAAGCGCTTCCCTGGCAAATGCAAGGATCTGAGTTCAATCCCCGGTTCTGCCCAAAAAATAAATAAATAAAAAGGAAAAGATTAAATGAGACATTGTAAGTAATATCAAACTTTAAAAAAACATGAAAATCATTATGAGTGGAGAGCAATGGTCCCTAAAAGACCTCCCTGGGGTTGTGTCTCTGAGTGCCTGTGAGGTCACCGATTGGCCTGGCCCCACCTTGAAATCTTGTAGTTTTTCTCATTGCCAGGCCTGTCTGGAAAGCTGCTGCAAGGGTCCCAGCTTCTCTTGCTGTCCGCACCTGGGCAGGATCCAAGCCAAGCAGGAGGAGACAGTCCCCAGAGAGACTCCTTCCCCAGCAGCCCCATCCCAGCCGCACACCACGTGACTCCGGGGGCTGGCCTACAACAGGCAGAAGCGGCCCACAGCTCTGGCGACTGGAGCCCTCGGCCTGGCCAGCTCAGCTCTGCAGCCAGGGGCTGAGGCAGGCAGGACCCAGTGGTGAGTAGCGCTGGGCAGGGCGGGCCTTGGGGTCAGTCCAGCAGCTCGGCCTTTCCTAGGCAGCCAAGCTCTTCTGCGGGCCGGTTGGGGGAGGGGCGGGTCCGGACAGCTGTGTGACACTGTTCAAAGGACAAACACTTTCTACCTGCTCCTCCACGCTCAGCCCTGGGCTGTGTCCCAGGAGGGGAGCTCAGCTGAATAGCGTCTCCCCCTCTACTAGCTGTCTCCCCTGTGCTCTGCTGTGTCCTGTGCCAGAGGTAGAGGCTGACCCTGATTCCAAGGCGACAGCCACACCCTAGCACTTGACCTGGACAGTGTCATGGCCCCTCGGTCCTGATTGTCCAGGAGGGGGGCTTCCAAAGCCCATCTGCCAACAGCAGAGCCACACTCACGCCCCTCCCAACTCTCCTGGGTGTGCTAGTGACAGAGCCAAGGCCAGGCTCCTCCCTGTTGCGACTCCCTGCCCTCCTTCCCCTTTCCTCCCCCTCAGCCAGCTCTTCCACTCCTCTAGGCTTCTGTGTCCTAGTATGGGGTCCCCACCTTCTGAGCCCCCTCCAAACCTCCTGGGGGTAGATGGTCCCCCACAAAGCTCCCAGCATCGGGGCCCCAGGGAAGAGAGACCAGTGAGCCTGACTGAGCCCTACCCTCCCTACCACCTACCCCCAACCCTGTCCTCCTCCACTTCCTGTCTGACCTCCCCTCACCCTCTGCTCACCCCCACCCCCAATCCATTGCTTCTGTTCCTGGCCTTCCCTGGGACCCACATGACTGTCTTCCTCGGCCAGCTGTAGGAGGTCCTTGGCAGTGCAGTCCCATTTGGGTGCTCAAGGTAAGAAGCCAGCTGCCAGAGGAGGGGTCCCAAGTCCCACATGCGGGTCACAGGGCTGGGGAAGCCCACCCAGTCATTTGGGGCCAGAGCTTCCCTGGGTCCTGCAGGCTTCTCCAGGATGGGTGGGCAGGACTGCACAGCTGGGATGGGGGTTCCTGACAGTACACTTAAGATATTCCCAAACTAAACTCTGCCTCGCCCCTGGCTGGAGTGTGGCAACCCCGCCCAGGCTTCCTGAGCATCTGTCCTGTTCTCGTCCAATTGTGCCAGCAGTGTCTCCTGCCAGTTGCCAGCCCAGGCAGAGCCACTCCACCAACCAGGCCCCCCATGGTCCTTCCAATGGCACACGTACCTGCCAGAGCATCCCACCAGGAGTGAGGCTGGCTTTTCTACCCAGAGGTTTACCCACCTTGAGGGCCTTGCAGGCTGGAAGATCCAGACTGGACCCAAGAGGGCACAGCTTCTTGGGGTGGCAGGACCCAGGTTGCCTCTTCACTGAGTGGCCCCATCCGAGTCCTGTCATTTCACCTTGGTCTAGTTTTGACAGCAGAGACTCTGGACAGGAAGAGGTGACCAGGACCTGTACACTGTGTTCAATATATGGCCAGCTTCAGCCCAGAGTCCCATCCCTACTCTATCGCCTACGCTGTCACTGCCACTGCTACTCCTATCCTGGAGGGAGAGAGCAGGAGATTCAATCATGGCCTTGAGGGAGGAGCCAGCTTTGTACACCCCACCCCCTCCCAGGTAACCAGAGGAGCAGCCACCACCGAGGCAGGAGGGGGCACCCAGGCATCAGCTCTGACCACAGCTCACCTCTGAGGAGAGGCAAGGCTCTGTCCCATCTCCCCAGCTCCAGGTACCAAGTGCTTGGTGAGAACAGACGAGGTTAGGGACAGGTCACCACCGGTGATGGGATAGGACAGGTAGCTACATGGAGCTGGATGAAACAGGTAAGCACAGGCGCCCAGATGGCTACCTGTGAACCTGAGGCTGAGGTCACCTGTAGACAGGTGACCATATGTGGATTGTGGGAGGAGCTCCAGAGAGCCCGATAAGGTTCAGTATTTTGCTGTATCACTGAGAAAGCTGGGGTGATGAGCTAGGCTCCAGCTGAGGGCCAGCGAGGGTTCATGGAGCCCAGCCCCTTCAGCATGCAGGGCCCTTGGGAGCCAACCACTGTGGAGAAAGGGCAGTAGAAAGTGAGGGCCCCACCCAAGCACACCATCAGACAGGTCCCTCTTCTCCTCTTAGAGACAGAGGGCTACAGGTAGGGAAGAGGGAGCCTCCCAAGGTGTGAGAGGCTTGGAGTTCTGTCAAGAGCCATGGGGAATGAGAAGGGGTTCTAGGACCGCAGAGTAGTCAGGCTGGGGGACCCAGAACCCACTGGCCACAACCCCATTCAGAATGTCAAAGGACATCCTGGACAAATTACAAGCTGCTTAAGATGATGACAAATTGTCCCTCTACGGTCACTCCACTCACTGGGCACAGCACTGCCTCCCCTTTCAAAGGAGACCCGAGTCATGAACCTGCAGGAGCCACAAAGCTCTCAGCCCCCATCCCCACACCTCCCAGGCAATGTCTGCTTGGCCTGCTGGGACTTGCCCGGATGACAGCTTGGGAGCTTTGTATTCCTTAGCATGTCAGGGAGCAGGGCAATCAGGTGACCGGAGTGGAAACAAGAAGGGTGCCTCCTGCAGTAGACACCCCATATGCCCCAACCCCTGATTCCCTTTTTCCTCAGAAGTGGGCAGGGTAAGGGCACAGGTTCATGAGCTCACAATCAGATGTCATTGTCACTGCAGGGGTGCTGACACAGGAAGGGGCCCTGCCAGCCCTCAGCCTCCCAGCTGCCCACCAACTTCGCACTCAGCTGATGATGGAGCTGAAAGAAGCCCCGAAGCATGAGGGCTCCTCCAACAGTGTCCAGGAGGACGTGGCCTTCAACCTGGCCATCCTGTCCCTCACTGAGCTCCTCAGCCTGGGTGGACTGCTGGGCAATGGTGTGGTCCTCTGGCTGCTCAGCTGCAATGCCTACCAGAACCCCTTCTCCATCTACCTCCTGGACGTGGCCTGCGCAGACCTCATCTTCCTCGGCTGCCACATGGTGGCTGTGGTCTCCGACCTGCTACCTGGCCAGGTGGACTTCCCGAGCTTCATCCAGACCAGCCTGGCCACGCTCAGGTTCCTCTGCTACATCGTAAGCCTGAGCCTGCTGGCGGCCATCAGCACAGAGCAGTGCCTGGCCACGTTCTTCCCCGCCTGGTACCTGTGCCGCCGCCCACGCCACCTGACCACCTGCGTGTGTGCACTCATCTGGGCGCTCTGCCTGCTCCTGGACCTGATGCTTACGGGCACCTGCACCCTCTTCCTTGGGGAGTCCAGCAGCCGCCTGTGCTGGACACTGTGGGTGGTGCTGGCAGCCCTGCTGGCTGCGCTGTGCTGCGCCATGTGCGTGTCCAGTTTGTTCCTCCTGCTGCGGATGGAGCATGGGCCTCAGCGGCACCAACCCCGTGGCTTCCCTGCCCTGGTCCTCCTGGCCGTCCTGCTCTTCCTCTTCTGTGGCCTGCCTTTTGGCATCTACTGGCTGTCCCGGAACCTTCACTGGCACATCCCTCACTACTTCTACCACCTCAGCTTTCTCACGGCTGGCATGCACAGTGCAGCCAAGCCCGTCATCTACTTCTGTTTGGGTAGTGTTCGTGGCCAGGGGTTGCGGGAGCCCCTCCGGCTGGTGCTGCAGCGGGCGCTGGGGGACGAAGCTGAGCTAGGGGCCCGGAGGGAAGCCTCCCACAGGGGCCTCATGGAGGTGACTGCCTAGGCCCTGCAAGAGCTGACCAGAGCTCCAGCCTGGAGGTCCTGGGGGAGGAGCCAGAGTGGGATCAGAGGACTTGGAAGGAGGACTTTGCTGATGACCTGGTCCTACTCCTTATGCCTTTCCCTTTGCCACGCACCAGGTCCACAGGAAGTTTCTGGAAAGGCCAGACTGGAGGCCAGGTCTCTGGAGGGCCTAGGAAGGTCCTCTGAGGAAAGCTCCGAGTGCTGTCTTGTGTTCCAGAACCTGTGAGAGCTGCTGTGTTACACACATAGTCCTCTGATGCAGAGAGGAGACAGGGAAGAGAGAGGCTGCCAGCCAAGCAGCAAGCCCAGGCCAGCTTCCGCTAGCTCATCCTACCTCCCCTCCTGCTGGCTGTGGGCACCTCCCCTGCAGAGCACAGTGGCCCACCTGTTTCCCTTGCCCCTCCCTCTTCTACAGGCTGCCAAGGTCCCCAAATGGGAAGCTGGCTTAGCCTCAATGGCTGAGCCACAGGAGAAAATGTCTTCCAGACCCCCAAACCACAGCCTACAACCAGAGTCTGCCCTACTCCTGTTGGGGGCCAGGAACAGAGTAGGCACCTGGGCCAGGATGTGAAGGACCAGCAGCCAAGGGAACCCTGATAGGAGCCACAGCAGGCCAAGACTCATGTAAGACAGGACACATGCTACCGGGGCACAGTGGTCCGAGTGCCTAGTGACAAGCCACACCCACCTGGGCTCCTGTGAAGGGCTGTGAGTGTAGACCCTCAGGATGCCATCGGTTCCACTGCTGCCCAAAGCCAATGCCCCACACTAGCCACAATGGCCAGCAGCATCCTTGTGGCCATGTTGTCATTAGGAGTTTAAGTGGAAGAATGGTGACATCTGAGCCCTCAACAGGCTCTCAGAACAAGGCTTGGCGTGGATGGGGCACTTAGAGATTCCACCTACATGACTGCAAAGATTCTTTCACATTCAAATGTCCTTGAAGGGGGAGGCACAGAAGGCTCAGAGACGGGCCATTAGGAGCTCATGGGGCTGCCGTGCGAGGCTGTGAGATGGGTCCTGCACATTGCACACTTGTCTAGGGCTTTGGAAAAGCTGGCAACCACAGAGGTTCCCTGGGCCCCAAGGTGAAGCATGCTACATGGGCAGAGAGGCCATTGAGAGCAGTTCTGCCCACAGCTGGAGCAATTCTACCTGCTGGCAGCGCGGCCCCATCCTCCAGGACAGGGCCTAGCACTTGAGTACCTGGGTCTCTCCCCACCATGCCTCTACTCCAGCAGGCTTTCCCACAGCAGGCAGGAGAGCTGCTCGAGTGCAGACGGGGGCACAGTGCTGAACCCAGAGCCACCTACCGAGGTGTCTCTGCTCATGGTATGGGTAGCTGGGAGCAGGGGTCAGAGCCCACCTGCATGTGCTCAGCCCGGCTTGCTGCCACCTCCACGTCACTGTGGGCAAGTTCCTCAATCTCCCTCTGCCTCTGCTTCTTCATCTGTGAAATAGGACAGCCAAGTAATTTCTTATGTGCAAAACAGTTTGCATCAAATCCAGCATCTTGCGAATCCCCACAGAGCTTCATTTTGTCACAACACTCCAGGTCCAGCGTGAATCCTATACCTCAGACCAAGTGCCTAGGAAGGGGCCCCTTTGACTCCATGCCTCAGGAAGGAAGGTAAAAACAAAACAAAAACCCTTCTAGCTGAGTGTGGTGGTGCACACCTATAATCCCAGTGTTCGAGAGGCTGAGGCAGGAGGATCATTGCAAGTTCAAGACCAGCCTGCACTACAAAGTGAGATCAAGGACAGCCTGAGCTGCACAGTGAGATCCTATCTCAAAAGGCAAAAGAAAAAAAGAAGGAAGAGGAAGATAATTGGGTCTCCACCACGGTGGAGCTTGTCATTCTGAATTTGAGTCACAACCCCCCTACCCAGCATGCTGCAGTCAGCTCTACCCTGGACACCTTGTGCAGGCAGTGCAGGGCTGAGTGTGGCCTTTGCCCCAGCGTGTATCCCTGGCGCAACCCAAGAGCCTGCATGGCTCTCTCCCTCTCCAGGACAGGATCATCCTTTTGGGGAAATGAAAATAGAAAGGGCAGTAGCCTGCCCACAAACCATACTCTTAGCTCCGAACACGTACTGCTGTTAGACCCAGGAAGGCCGAGGAGGAAAAACACAAACTGATCTCCTAGGCATTCCTCTCAGCAAGTCCTTTTAGTAATGTGAAATGGGTCCCATGCTACAGATGAGAACCCTGAGAGTCGGAAGGGTTCAGTAGTAGCTCGTGACTATTGAGTTGTCGGTGCATAAAGGTCAGTCCCTGGACCCCTTGCCCGCACCCCCGCCCCTTGCTGGACGGACGCTGACGCAGGCGCCCTCACCCTACCTCCTCAGGCTCTTTTGCTTCATCTGAGGTACAAATAGATCAGAAAGCCTTGGGACACACACGCAGAGAGCCTGTCCTCAGCGTCAAAGGATTTGGGGACAGCTCTAAATTCCTCCCATCTGGCCTAGTGAACAGAGTACCTTCCATGGGGTGGCCCAAACTGCAGCCTCTTCTAAGGTCTCCAGGGAAGAGCCCACTCCCCCGACCGACCCCATCATGGGTGTGGCAGCAGGCTTGTGGCCTCAAGGCCAAATTCTGCACAGAGTCTGCTCAAACCCTGCCTTGAGATCTGGCAGTTTGTTGGGGACTGGGACCAGGTGAACATCGGTCAGGTCCAAAGCTGAGCCTCCAGGCTCCGGCAAGGCCAGCTCAGCCTTGGCCCCATGTTCCGTGCCCTGCCAGTACCAGCTCTCACCTCACCCAGCCGCACCTCCTCTTCCGCCTTCAGAGCCAACAGAACCCCACCTGGAGCCCTGGCCAGTCCCACCTCAGCCCCCACCCTGCATGACCCTGAGGCCAACCGCTCCAAGGCAGCCCTTCCAGAGCTTTCAAACAAAGCCAGATCTGGGTGGCTTGGGCTCCAAGAAGGAAACAGTCCGAGGCCAGGCCAGAATCCACCCTGACCCACTACCTCAGGACTCAGGGTCCACTTGGGCTACTCTGGAAGGACAGAGTTCTTGGGAAGAGGATGTCACCACTGGAGCAGCCAGACATTCCAGGACACCTCTGTAACCCTGGTTCCCTGCCCAAGCCCTGCAGGGAGTGCTGTTGGGGCTCTAGGCCTGTGCTTGCAAGGACAGGGAACAGGGCCTGGCAGCCAGTGGCCCAGGAAGATGCCCCTGCCCCCTCCCCTCCCTGCTGGGCTCAGATGCAGGTGTGAGCATCATCCCTCTGCTGGTCCTGCTTTCCCTGTGGAGGCCTCACTCTCTCCTCAGCTACTTCCCGATCATAGAAGTTGGAAATCACAGCTGTCCTGTCAGTCTGACATGTGACCGCAGCTTCTGTCTTGTGTTGTCATGAGCTGTGTTATTCTTTCAGCACCCTAAAGCATTGAGGCCTGGACCCCGAGTCCCACCTGCACTGCCCAGGCTTCAAGGAGGCCACTCTTAGAGCCCGTGGGCAGTGAGGGTCTCTGCTTGGCCCTCCTGCTTCCCAAGCATCCAGTGTGTGGCCTCTAGACTCTGTCAGTCTCAGTTAATTTGATGACAGAGTGTTTTTCCTTCAAGGCTGGGGTCACATGAGTGCCAGAAGCCAACAGGAGCTGAGCTTACTCCGCATTGGGCAGCAGCTCACAGGTGTAGCATGCAAGATGTCACATTGCTTCTGTGGTGACCTGCAGCATCAGGAGTCAGAGATGGCCTGAAGGAATCCCACCCTGGAGGTGTCGGGACCCTGGAGAAGGAGGACGAGAAGGAGCAGGAAGAAGAGGAGGAGGAGGAGGAGGAGGAGGAGGAGGAGGAGGAGGAGGAGGAGGAGGAAGAAGAGGAGGAGGAGGAGGAGGAGGAGGAGGAGGAGGAGGAGGAGGAGGAGGAGGAAGTAGCCAGCTCCTACAGTCCCTGCTCCTGGCCCAGTAAGACCTTCATTCAGGAAGGAGGAAGTTGGAGAGAGTTGGCCGTGGGCCAGTTTGGTCTCAACAGCTCCTCCTCCCTGTGTCAGCTGAGTGTTTGTCTTCAGCCATTCTTGGTGCTCTTTTCCTTGGGGCTTCACTGACTGGAGGGAGGGACACACACACCAAGCCACCCCTTAGAGTAGTAAGCCACTTCTTCCTGCCTCTGCACCCCTTTATCAGGACTCTGAGCACCCTGGTCCTAACTTCATTCTTTCTGGGCAGGTACCAGATACCAGAGACAGCTCCACTGGGCCTCAGAGCCCAAACACCATTCAAACTGACCAATCCTGAGTCTTTATCCTCCCACCATCCCTTCCTATAAAAACCATAAACCCTTCTCCAGCCCAAGTTCCCACCTCTGACTCCTGACTGGCCTCTGCTTTCCCACAGCACCCTGCACACTGGTGTTTAGATGCGATAGCTCCAAGCTTTGGGACCACCCCTGTTCCAGTGGCCCAAGAACAGCTTGAAGGCACTCAGACCTGTGCTTGGGGAGAGCTGGAGAGGGGCCCCAGAGATGAAGCCACACCCAGGCAGGTGGGGGGCGAGGATTGTTGGGAGCGACAGCACCTGGGTGCACCTATCAGGAGGGGGCGGGGGGCGGGTGAGGAGGCCCTGGGCCACCCAAGGATGAGGACAGGCCTTGCAAATTTGGCATTTAAAAGTCAAGTGGGGGGGGATGGGAAGTGGAGGGGTGGGGGATGGGAGGTGGGGGGTGGGGTGGGCTCAACCTAGACCAGCAGGCCATGCAGAAAATGAATACACTACCTGGCAGTGGCTGAGGATTTGTGTGGCAGAAATTATTTCCAAAGCCAAAGTTCATTGACAACTATTAGGGCGAACAGCACCTTTTTGGATATGATTCCTGATGTGCTGAGCACAATGCCCTGTGTATTCCCGGTCCGCAGCCAAGGTCTTACCTAGAGAGTGTCTAGTTACATCATTCTGCAGAAGAAAATTTGGCAGAGCATCCATCCAGGGCTGAGATCCCTGATCTGTGCAGGCAGGCAAACAGTTGGGGCTGCTCTGGCAGGGGTGGGGCTAGAAGAATGTCCCCACAAGTCCTGACTCATTGTGAAAAAAAGCCCTGAGTCAGCAGCTCCCTGTACTCAAGTCAACCCAGACCCTGAGCTGCCCTAAGTGCTCCATTCAATGAGAAGACAGGAAACCGAAGCACAGAGAGGTTAAGGGTATTTTCTCAAGGCCACACAGACAGAGACGTCAGCCCAGAGCCCCTTCCAGGTCTGCACCTACAGTTGCTGGCTCACAAGGACCTCTGTAGACCCCAAAGGATGCTAAGAGCTGCCTGACATCTGTAGAGCAGTCGGCAGTATGGTCCAGCCCCCAGTGACAGAGTCCCCAGGCTGCCCCCTCCCCTGCACAACCCAGGTGCAGTGAGGTCAGGGGCTGTGCTGGATGAACTAAGGGCCAGCCTGTCACCTTTCAGCCAGCTGAAAGGAGTCAGTGTGGGGCTGGGTGTGGAAGGCCCACCTGAGGATTGCTGCCAACAGCACAAAAGGAGAACGGGAGAGGGAGCTCTGGTCTCGCATTGCCTCCTGACTCCAGGGCAGATCCTTCATCCCACTGGTATAGACTTTCTAGCTTCCATCACTGACCTTTGGGCCTTGCCAGGTACAGATCCTTGATACAGGCTTGAATGAGACATCCCCATGCACTGTAGGTCTTCAGCTGGATTCATGCAGGACATAATTTTAGGATCCAGACCCTCAGCTGGATTCTTTGGGTCTCTAGTGCTCTCCCGCACTCTATTGCCTTGGTCTTTTTGCATTAATATTTAAAAAATAATCCCATAAATTATGTGTCCTGTATTAAGCCCTTTCTCTTGTAAACCCTGAGTACAACAGGGGCCTAACAGGCCTGGATTCAGCTTGACATGACTGCATCCACGTTGCGCTGTAAGCATCATGTCTGTCCTGAGTGACTCCAGTTGCATGTCCTGCATATTTTTCCAAGCAAACTATAACACACAAGACCATAAGGCTGATACACAGAGCTTTGTAACTGGATCCTTTGCAGAGATGTGCCCAATTCTTCCATGTTATCTTAAGAAAGGGTACATTCCATCCAGGATGAAATTGCTTTTGTCCTGGCCATCATGATGCCCCTCTTTCTGACCCACTGTGCAGGCATCCAAGTAGTCTTGCTGTCACATAGGACCATGCTTCTGTCAGTAAGGACCCAATAAATTTTACTCTGTGCAGCCCTGGCCCCATCTGCCTCTCTTTCTTTGGCCTCACAGCACCTTGGACTTGGGTAAGATACACTAGGCTTGGGCTGCTCCAGAGCAACTGACAAGCCAGCTGGGAAACCCAACAAACATAAGGGGAAGGAAGCGTCTTCAGGGAAAGTCATAACATGACCAGCTAAGTCCTTGTGGGAAGGGATGGTTATATGTTGAATGCTTGCCTCCCACTATGTGAGTACCAGGACTCCCCGAAATCACTGCGTTCAGATCTGCTCTTTGCTAACTGCCTCTTACCCCACGGACCAGGAAATGCTGCCTTGTGCCTTGTGGAGGGAGCGCCTTTGCTGTGGGCAGCTAGACTGAAAGAGAGTTAGGTCTCTCTAGCTCCTTGTCTACCTCTAAGCCAGCTGAGATTTGGAAAGGTAAGGCACAGGGTTAGACACCTGGATGTGCAGTTCTGTGGGGGAGGGAAAGCTGAAAGATCCAAAGGAGATGCAGAGAATGGGAATCCTTGGGAAAGGGGATGAAGAAAGCCCTGAAATTGGAGTGGTAGAGGATGGGCCCATGAACCCAGCCTTTTCATTCCACCATCAACACAATGCAAAGCAAAGGCACAGCAGGACAGACTGCTTGAGTTTTTACTGCTACAGAGTTGGTGGATATTGCGGGACCTTGTGAGGGTCCAACTGCCTGACTGGTGAGACCCAAGGACATGAGTGGGATGGCATTTTTCTGGTGGTAACTGAAGCTGAGAAGATGAGTACTATTCCCTTTCCCCTGGCCTTGACATTGCACCCACCTACCAGCCAGATCCAAGGAAACCATTGCCTCATATGCTGGATCATGTTAAGCCTGAAAGAAGTGTGGCCCAACAAGGGCATCTGCCAGGCCAGGAACCCCGTGAAAGAGCACAAAGGAAGCGCAGGGAGTTCTGCCAGAGTTGAGCATATGTACATGTGACAGGTCACTTACCCACAGGTGATTCAAGAGCCCAAAGCCATCTGCATGGCCTGAATGAAAAACTAACTATTAAGAAGTGCCCTGAAGGACCCTGTCCTCAGGACATTTGTGAGCAGGAGAAGCTCCTGCTGATCTGGCCGGAACAAGGTACTAGTTGTCACAAAGCAGACAGAAAGGCAAACAAAAATAGGAGAAAACAAATAGGATGGAGTAAGACAAGTAGAAAGCAAGTGCGGTGTGGTTGGCTTTGGGGTGACATCCAGAGAGAAACAGAGGTGTTGTACATTCTGGGGGAACAGCAGAAATCCCCATGCGCTGGCATTGCTGGCTGCTCTAAGTGGGCTCCCCCGACCCCGAACCAGTCCATGTAGTTAAGGGTTAGACTAAGGTGATCACAGAGTTAGGGTAGTGGGGGCAGCCAGAGGCCTCACCAGTCCTCCAATGATAAGGAAAAGACCATCGCCCTGGTAGATCTGGTGTTGACTCCACACTGATTGCAGCACTCCAGTGTACATTCTGGGGCCTTGGCCAGTTAACTGATAGGGACGGAATGAGATCAGAAAAGTGAAACAAGGGTTATTGAATCTAGGAGTTGGGAGAGGGCCCTCTCTTCCATATTTGGTGTTGATCTGGCCTCTGAGAACATCCTGGGGATGGGCATTCCACTAGGAAAGACATTACAGATCACCGAGGGAAGGTGGGACTGCAAGTTCGGCTAGTAAAGTTGTGTGTGAAGAGGAAGCCCCTTGGGTTCCGGCCTGATGGAGAAGGGCTCACAGGGACTGCCCCCAGCAGCGCAGGCTCCACGTGCACACGCAGGAATTAAGAGGACCCCAGTAATGCATGCTGCACTGGCCCCGGCCCCGGGCATGCTGAGCTGGCCCCTGAGACCATGTGTAGTGGTGCACACCTATAATCCCAGCACCGAAGAAGCTGAAGATAGGAAGATCACTATGAGTCCAAGTTGCATAGTGAGACCCTGTACCACATACATTGAAGAAGAATTAAGAGGAGTTGGGACTTTTTAACCTGCCCACTACATCCTCAATAACCCTGTGTGGCCGAGAGCCAAGCCAGGTGGGACTTGAAGAAGATCCCCTTTGGGAAATTAAGTAAGGTGACCCCTCCTAACCATGCTGCAGAGGCTGATGTGATGCAGGTCCCAGAAGCAGCATCCTCCTCCAAGCTCTGGGCTTGTTGCTCTAGATGGCTCACATCTTCTCAGCCTTCCTTTACAGCTGGACTCGCAAGACCAGCTAACCTTGACACAAAAAGGAGACTGTGGACACTCCTTGGGACCCTTACCTACCATCCTATCTGTCACAGTAGGGTACCTGGGGCCCACAACACTCTCATTCCCTCCTGACACGACCTGGTTCCACTGTGTAGGCGGCATGACACTCAGTGATGAGATCTAATAGGATGATAGTGCACTGGCCTGTGACAAGGGAGTGGCAGTCCATGCAACAAAGCCCAAGGCCCTAGATACCTGTGAGTTTCCTCTCAAGAGTCTGGTCAGGTGAGACCTATTTTATTCTAGGAATAGTGCGAAAACATGTTCTTACCTACTCTGTCCCCTCTATGGGGCAGGATGCACTGGATGCAGGGCTCCTGGCTCCCTGGGAGCTTCCACTTCTCTCACTCAGAGCCCATTCCAGCCATCCCAGCTGATGGAGAAGGCTCCACAAGAGATGGGGACACTCCCCAGTGGGAAGCACGGGAGAAAGCAAAGACTATGACAGCCAGGTGCAGGCTCTGGACAACTCTGCAGCTAGACATCACTGGCATAGGAGGTGGCCTGCACTGGGCTCTCTGGTAAGAAGGGCAAGGGCTAAAGGCACCTCTAGGGATGTGGTGAGAGCTCTAGAAGGAGTTGAGAATAGATGTTCCCCATCAGATCGACAGTGCACAGAGGGCTTTAGTGGTATATCAAGAAGGGTGGGAGAATGGCCTGTCCCACCAGCCTCCATCCACATAACACAGACCACGATACAGTTGAGCTGGGGCTGGGGCAAGCCCAGTACCTATAAGAATGCTCCAAACCTTGGTTGGTCAGTGTGGAGGCCACACTTCCAGAAGCCAGGTAGACAAACACACAGGGTTAGCAGGGAGCCTGAGTGTCTGGCTTGCTGCTACAACCCCAGAAGACACCAACACCACCTGGCTTGAGAGGAGAGGGGATCTGAGCAACCGTGGGCAGAGCTTGGAGCGGCGTGGCTAGTGGTGACCGTGACTGTGAGTTCCTGGCTGCTGGTGGTCCATTCTGACCACTTGGCAGTGTACTGAACTTCACACTGCAAATGGCCCATGGTCACTGGACAGTGGCCTGCCTAGTGACCTGATGCAAGCCTTTCCCAGGGAGAGAGAGCTATTGAAACTGCCATTACCAAAGGCCTTGAGAAGCTCAGGGTGGTATAGGGGCACCCGCACAGGTGGACAGTGAGTGGTCAGGCATGCATTCCACTGGACTCACCATCCGGGATTGGGTTCAGGCACAGGATGGTACCCTTCCCAGCCATGTAACTGGCAGGCTGGTTGGGTGGAGAGGGAGAAAAGCTTATTAGAGCAGCAGATGTCGGCCCTATTGACAAGGCTGCCTCAGCTGGCTTCTCTGAAATCCACAGAGGTGTTTTGAGAAACGTCAACACCCACAGGGCCAGCGAGCCTGCGGCCCTTTATGAGGGCCTGGGGGCTCCAGGCCTGCCTGAAGGCCATCGCGTCCCAGCTGTGCAACCAGGTGATGTTTTGTTGTTGATGATGCACAGGCAGAAAACAACGAGGTTACCACACAAGCATTAAATCCAGGGGAGGGGGTGTTTCAGTGGGGCTCGGGGTCTTGTCCTTCCCACAGTGTGAAGAAGCCTATAACTCAGTCAGTATTGATCCTATGGAACTCTGGACCTTCTTCCTTGAGTGGGCTGAAGGGACTCTCTCAGAACGCTGGAGGACCCTCCTAGTCGAGCATGAATTTCACCACTCACATTAGGGGCTCCTTATGGACCCTGCCGTTATGCAGCGAGTTAGCGAGCCCAGCGTCCAGTCCCCTGCTAGGATGCCAGGTTGTCTGTCAGAGATGCTGCCCCCAGATTGTTTTCCTGAATGGTACAGATTTACAGTGACAGGTTCTCAGCAAAGATTTGGAGTTTTGCCCCTCATCCTGGACTTCTGAGCCTATGGTCTCCTTTATTGCTCATAAAACCAAAGTTCTCTTGCCACAGATCCGTCTCTTGGTGTGTGGGGGGGTGCGCCATGCTGTGATAGGGAGCTGATTAGTCAACTTGGGTAAGACACGCCCAGCTAAACTGGATCAGCATAGTTCTGGGTGTGGCTGAGGTGATTTAATGAAAATAGAAGGTGAGCCTAGGTAGGTTTGGCACTTGAATCACATAAAAGGGAAATGGAGAAGGCTCCCTTCTGTTTCTACAGAGAAGTTCCCGGTCCTCACCTTCACCTCAGATGGTGTCACCTGGCTTACAGCGCAGCCTCTCCATCACAGACCCTTTGTGCTCCTGATCTGGACTCCAAGGGGACACGACAGTGAGCTCTCAACTGGATCCTTCAAGTCTCCGATGCACAGCAGACCCTTTGGACTTTTCCACGCCCAGCTCTGTGGTCAGCCCTTGTGAGCCAATCTTGGAAATTCTTACATGCTTGTATAGCTTGCATTAAATCTGTTTCTCTAGAAAGCACCAAGTGCTACAAATACTCAGCACCTGAGTGTCTGGGCATTTTCCCCCCCTATTTTATCTGGACTAGTGTAGTAGGTCTCTCAAGGCTGAAAGGTTCTAGATATCGGAGGCTTGGTGGAAGCCACTTATCCCAAACACCAGACATAGACATGTGACCAGTTACAGTGTATCCCAGTGACAAGTACTCCAGCCATGGTCCTCCATTTACCTAGGCCACCATGGAACAGTCTGTGTGGAATTCTGCTAAACTTCTGGGACAAAGACACCAAGACACTAAGCACTGACATAATGGGAGACGTGAGCATATCTGAGCCAGATGCATATGGATAACCCCAAGTGCAGGCACTCAAACCAGCCAGCATTACTGTGTTGGGAATGAGCTAACTATGCCAAGGACACTGACCTCAATTTCCTTAGACCCAGGGCTCCTCACCAAGGGCTTGGTGTGGCAACGTACTGCGTGTTGAAGGCAAGGATGGGTTTGCACCAATGGATGAGGTAGCCTGGTATTCATGGGTCTGCACCAAACAGGACCCAGTGGCTATGGGGAGCAAACAGGTTCCCGGCCATCCCAAGTTGGTTTGTTGCTGTGGACGCTGCTTCCTAGCCGGACAAGTGACCTCACAAGTGAGGGACATAGGGATTCAGCCACATACGGCAACAGCCATCCTGAGAAACAGTCATGGTTGCCTCAGAATAGCCCTCGTTGGGTTTTCCTGCATATTTTCCCGGCCAACTATAATACACTAAGCCAGAAGGGTGGTATGTGAAGCTTTATGACAGGCTTCTGGCTCCAGGGATGAGCCTGAGTCTCTGATATTATCTTAAGATAAATCAGATACATTCCAGGCAAGATGAAGTCACGTTTTCTAAGCTACAAATATGCCCTTCTTTGTGACCCAAGTAATAGACACCCAACTGCTCTTGCTGCCGTGAAGGACCACACTTCTGCCAGTAAGTCCCTCAGTCAGTTGTGTTTGGTGTAGTCCTGCCTCTGTCTGCCTCTCTCTTGTTTTAAGTACCCCGGGGGCTGTCCTCACACACGGACGCTGGCTGCTCCAACCCACTCACATGCTGGTCTTCCATTTCCCCTCTCCAGTGGCCAGGAGGGGGGAAGGACCGCCCACACGCACAGCCATCTAAGCTCTCTCCAAAGAGTCCTGTGAATGACCACTACACCCTCCTACTTCCCACGAAGTGACTGGGCGTCCTGAATCCAGCCAGTCAGGTCCCAGAGGACAAGAGGGGATTTAGAGCCTGGGAGGAGTTCCC
>NDGM011193195.1:0-12577 GCA_002564305.1 Octomys mimax | reverse complement strand
TGATCTTCTGAGTTATTGCTCTAATTCTGCTTGTAGCTGTATAAAACATCAATTTTCCTGGTACTTCAGCATGCCAGGTTTTAAAGAAACTTATGAAAAATTTATAAGTTTCTGCTTATATTTTAAAGCACATCAAATGGGGTCATATGTTGGAGGTGTTTCACAATTTTTACTCTTGCAAATATGCTGTGTTACAGATTATGAAACATAAAGTAACAGCTAAGTTTTAGAAAATGAATTTTTTAACATTTAGTTTATTGACTTCACTTGTGTTACTACTAACCATAGAATGTCTCTGATACTGAAACCTGTCGTAAATATTCGTATTTCTTCGATATGTTCATGCATCATTCAGTCATTAATCTGTGAATCATTTAATGTTTCATTTACCCATGAAAATTATAGGATGTGGGCCTACTGAGGGCAATAGATTATAGTTCCATTAAAGATGGATGATGAGGGATTTCTGGAAGAAAATCAGGAGGGAAAGATGATACTTGGATGCCCATCAGATCAGCTGCTGAGTTGCTGTGTGATCTTAATAATTTCTTAACTATCTCTTAATGTTGTTTCCTTAGTGAAAAGCAGGGGAGCATCAGTTTCAGGCTTAATGTTCTCTAAGCCTTTTCTCCCTTCTGTCCTCCCCTAAGGAGACAGAGCAGGAACCTCTGATTCTAGCAGGGCTGGGCTATGGCTGTATCTCTATGCCACTGTCCACTGTCCACTACAGCCTGATCTGGAGATGCCCAGAAGAGACCAGAGGGAGGAAGTCCTGCAAACTGCTGAGATTCAGAGCTTATTTCCGATGGGAACATGTTGATGGAAAGGTCAAAGAACAGAACAGTGATGGGAAAGTGAGAAGTGAAGCAGCAGACAGCTGAGTCTTGCTTCCTTAACCTCGAAAGAGAACAGCAGGTCCTAGACGCTGCAGTCTTTACTCACCCACCCCACACTGAATCCTGCACTCCATGCGTGCCAGCGCCCACTGCTAAGCAGCTGCTGTGCCTCCCCACGCAGCCTCTCCAGCTTCCCACTCCCAGCTGCGTCCCCAGTGCACTTCCCATTCTGCAGGGGCCTCTCTGCTCCAGGAGGGTTTCTCGGGTCAGGGATTCCCAGAACACAGAATCACAGCCCCCAGATGTAGGAACCCGGTCCTCAGCAGTTTGGTGTGATGGGTGTGAGCTCGTGTCCCAGACAATGAATGTTGCATACACAGAGAGGTCACTGGGACAGCCACAGCTCTGGCTCATTCAGAGCCAGAGCCTCACAATCAACAGACAGGTTCTTTGACTATACAAGAAAGCCCTCAGCTTGTCACATATGTTTGTGAAATCGTTCCTCTGAGTCCTTTCCCTCAGTGGAAAGATGCTATTTCTATTTTTAAAATATTCCATTTTTATAATGCAAGTTGTTATAGTCTAAACTTTTACAATCTGCTATATATATATATGCAGCATTATATGCACATCTATATATAGCTATACAGATATAGAAATAATGTGCAACCTCCCCTAGCATTATATTTATAGGTGAGAAATATAATGTTTATCTAAGGATTTATACAAGTCTTTGCCTGTGCTCCCATGTGCTAAATGTGAGATGTCTGAAACAAACTTTTGTGCAGAATGTATTAGGTAGATATAGAAAACTCATTTGTAGTTTACACAGATAGGTATTTAAGTCAATTTAATATTCCTTGCTTATTTTATATGTCACTTTTATAATTAATATGATTAATATTATATATTTAAAAGTCCAAGAGTACAGGAAGAAAGAATAATGTTAAGATGTAAATTGCATGAAGATGTCATGTCAGGAACCTTTAGAGATTATATCTCATTGACCAAGTAAGCCATTAGAATGACACTTGCAAAGTTCGTTCCTCAGTAGTTGAAAGTAAAGTAGCAATTGAACTACTGCTTTTACAGAAGATGTCCACACTAATTGAGAAGAGCAGATTACAGTGAAAAAAAATTTGCCTCGATACTGGTTGATCACTTCAGCAAAGAGGAGCCTTTTGTCTAGATCTTTATACATTTCTATACCTGTGTACCAGGCATGGTTCCAGGTGTCAGGAGTCTAGGCATGAAGAGAATGGGTCTAGGCCCCTGGAGGGGGAGACTCCATTTTATTGTTGGCATGTGGGAGAATGTGGATAAGGGCCTGAGGGAAAGAAAAATGATTATAATTTTTAAGTTTTAGAAGTCATTCAGTTTGCTGTAGGAAAAAGTGGACAGGAGATAGGTGGATATACGACTTGTGGGTCAAGATAAAGGATCATATTTTACTACTCTTAGAGTACTAATAAGTCTTTCAAAAGGTCCCTTAAGACAAGTATGTGATCAGATCAGTGATTATATGTAAGGTCCTGATGCTACAAAAAGGCTGGACTGGAGAGAAGAAAACTGAGGATGTATGGTAACAGTGCTGTGGCCCCTTAGGATGGGCAGTGGTGGTGACTGGGGTTAGGGTTGGTAGTGCAAAGAGCTACATAGAACAAATGGGCATGATTGGAAATTGGATGAATTTTCCAAGAAAAAGACCACAAGTGAAGATGGGCCCTAGAGATTGTTTACTAGGATTTAGATTTCTTAATAATTTGAAATCTTTGGGGGATGGGGAGATGGCTTAGTGAAATAAGCGCTTCCCTGGCGAGTGCAGGGGCCTGAGTTCAATCCCCAGTTCCACAAGAAAAAAAAAATTTGAAATCTTTGAGAAACTTCCAAAGGCAGTGACAATATTTGCAAGTCATATGCCTGAAGTACCAATGACACATAGCTAAAATGTTCAAAGAACACTCAAAGTATGATAAGAAAAAAAATAACTCAACTTCAAAATATAGGCAAAAATTTTGAACAGATGCATCACGAATGAACAATATGGATGGCAAACACACATGAAGAGGCACTCAGTATTACTAATTATGAAAGAAATTCAAATACTCTAATTTTCTCTGCTCTGGAATACTATTCAAGCATAACATAAATCAATATGAACAAATCTCAGAACAAATACACTGAAGTAAAGGAACCATACATGGAGGAGTACATAGTGTATGATTTGACTGATCTAAAATTCTGGAAAATGCAGAATTAATGCACAGTAACCAAAGATGTAGCGATGGTTGCCCACAATGTTGGAGGATTTTAGGAGGGATGAGAGAGGAGGCTTGTGGTGGTACTGTAAGGGATGACAGCTAGCATGGGACCCTATTCACTGTACAAGTAGAAGAGACTGAGGCATAATTTAGTTTAGTTTAACTCTTGCCTGAAGTATTTACACTGAAGCAATCTTGCCTAAATTACCCCTTCCTCACTCCTTCTCTTTCCCTGTCAGAAACTTTACAAACATATAGGACATAACGAGAGACAGAACTCATTTAGGACAATAAGATACAGACTATTTTCCCATACTTAGTCATAAATCCCTCTGCCTGAGACCTGGTACCTATAGGACATAGGGGCATCACATTTCTGCCGTGACCCTGCACCTATAGGATATACATTCTTGCCCGGTTGCCATAGCAACAAAGAAACTATAGAGACTGGTAGTGAGCAAAGAATTGGGCCTTTGTGTCTTCCCAGATGGGGATGGGAACACATAGGTCACTAATTATTAAAACTTCTGTAATTCCCTTTAATTTGGTCTCCCATGGGCAATATATTCAGTCCTGGCCTTTACGGTAATGACATGTCAACTACCTTTGTAGTACTCATTGCGTCCCATCTATTCTAAGTCATACTCTTATTTATTTTTTAATTTTTTTATAATTTAGGGAAGGGTCTACAGGGTGTTCAGGGTCTCACTACTAGATCGGACTCGTAGTGATTCTCCTGTTTACAGCCTCCCAAGAGCTAGGATTACAGGACCACCATGTCCAGTGGCAATTGCCATCTCAGCGTGTCCTGTGTGCCGGGCCGGCACTGCAGGCCTACGGATCGAATCCTCGGCCCCTGAGCCTCTTCAGTCATATTTTTTAAGAGATATAATTCCTTGTATGTCAATCATATATTAATAAATTTCTTATAAATAAGTAAATAAATAAAAGATGTCAATTGAAAGGCATGAGACTCCTGAGTTTCTAAAAGAAAATAAATCTACACTTACTAAGGAAGGAACAAACTTAGACAAAAGGAAAAATAAAGATAGCTGATTGGTACTGTAGTATATTTTTAAAGGTTTTTAGGCTTATTGGTAAGAGATAGAGGGGTCATATTCACAGAAAGTACTTTTTTGTCTAGAAATTTGAGAAATGGTTAATTGCCTATTGGTTAAATTAGTATTTCTAAAGCTGTGAAAATTGAAGTAATTTAATCCAGAAAAGTGTTCAGTAAAATATGTGTTGCTGTTTTGTGTCAAAGCTCCAACAATCATATATTTTGAAAGATTTGTGCTCATCATTTTTTTTTCCTGGTGCCAGGGTTTGAACTCAGGACCTTGTGTTTGCCAGGGAGGCACTTAAGCTGCTGAACTACCTCCCCAGCCCTTCTCATCGTAATTTAATATTATTAGTTCAAATAAGTAGAAAAGGTGTGGCATATTGAATAAAGTATTTGGTTTATTTCCTTAATCAAACATCCAATAAATACTAAAAAGCACTGACAGTCTGCCAAGTAGTACTGAATAAATAAACAGAATCGTGTAATCTGGTGAAAAAAAATTGAATACACATGAAGTAAATTGTAATCTCACAACTGAGAGATGGGAATGAACAGGGCAGGTGAAACACATGACAGAAACACTTCAGATGGTGAAACCAGGAGCTCCCAGGCTCCCAGAGAGGGGCTACTGAGCAAATTTAAGGAACCTTAGAGGCCCCAAGAGGGAGATTCCAGTGAACAAAGAGCTTGGGGTAAGCTTGAGCTGCATCAAGATCATAGTATGGAGTTAGCATTTTATTCTCATAGAGATGATAGACTACAGGAAACCGTTAGAGGAAAGAAATCTCACTCTATGATTTACCTTTCCAGGAATGCCCAGTGTCTTTGTCACAAATTGTTGAGGGAAGAGCAGATGAGAGACTTGGTGGTGAAGTGATGGATCTACACATGCACTGATGGTGATGGAGCCAAAAGTAACAGCAATAGCAATGAGAAAGAGTGAGAGGCTTTGGAGTCTGTTTAAGAAACAACAGACAGGGCCCCATCAGAGAAGAAGAGACGCCCGGGAAGGAAGATCAGTGTGGTGCAGTTTATTCTTGTGATAAGACCAATGTTGGTCCAACCTCTTGGCTGCTCAGAGTATCTCACCTACTTTCCTACATGTGGTAATCATGAGGGTGATTCATAAAAATGCCTCCGCTGGTAGGGTTGTACCATCCTGTTCACTACGATTTTAAACATGATAATATGGTTGCTTGGGCAAACATATTGTGGAAGTGACACAGCTTCTTCTCAGTGGGAATTTTAAAAGGCCCTTCCCCTCTTACCACACCTCCTTTTCTTTTGCCTTGGTATTTACATATGGAGATTGGAGCCTCCATCAGTTTAACTTAAATACTTTCTTAGAATATTTGCACCTTCTTTACTTATTGTAAGCCATTAAATTATTTTGTTGGCACAGCATAATCAAGGCTATCTGATTGATACATGTTTAAAATATTTTTACCTACATTAAACTTGACTTGCCACAGTACTAGTCATGGTTGCCTTCCCCAACTTCAATTTCTATAGAAGGTGACCAAAACATTTGTAAAGGCTTATGTCTATTCCCGCAAAGCCTTTTGGGATCATAGGTAAGGTTTTTCAGAGGTGGCTGGATGTACAGTTTGTGCTGTGAGGATTATAGAGGTGATATTGGGATTTATTTATGATGCCATGCTAGGATTAAAGGGGCCACATCTGGGTGTTTTACTGCCTGGACAAAGGGAAGATAGTCTGAATAGAAAGAAGAGTCCTGGTGTCACTACTGGCCATCTACTTATTCCTACTTTTTCTGCCTTCTGCCTTCTATGAACGGTTTCTCTTTTGCAATGCCCCTCTGTGATGCCACCCTCCCAAGGAGGCACCTAACTATGAAATGAAACTTCCACAAACTGTGAGCTTCAATTGACTTTTCCTCCTCTACCTTTGGGTGTCAGGTGTTTTCTTTAGCTATAAGAGAAGTAACTAAGACAGCACTGTTAATCAAATATTATAATATATATCCAGAAAATGTCTCTACAAAGTATGAGAATCTATTGTGTGTCAATTACTGTTCAAGACGACATTAATGTTGGTCCCAGCATCTGGTGCCAAAGAGAGTAGGAGAGTCTACAGGATTGGTGTCAATATAGTTATGGCAGAATAATCAAAGTATTACTATGCTGACTTCATTTTTTATCATTAATGTAAGTAAACTAAAGTAGTTATGTGTTTATGCATCTTTCATTTTTAAATATAATGATATAATTGTATTTGTTTAAAATTAGTATTATTTAATACCCAAAAGTGAGCTGAAGACAAATATGAGGCAACAACACAAAAATGAAAACAAATAAAGAATCTATTGAAGATGGTTAAAAGAAACACATTTGGAAAAATTGGAGAGACATAGTTCACCTATTTTCTCATGAATTCTCAGGTCAAGGATAAAAGTCAAAAATATGTTCTTGGAAACATCAGTTCCATGGGGGCGATAATATGTGTTAAGCACTAACATAATTCAATGTTATACCAAAATTAACAGAAACATGGGTTTAACCAAATATAAGCTTCTTTGAAATTACATTGTCTGAACTTCTTTAGTGGGTAAAATGTATATTTCAATTCTCTAGAACAAAGAGAGTTAGAATTTTATGGAACAGAGTTTGGAAATTTAATGTAGTTCACTTTTTCTTGAAAATTTTATGCTTTAAATCTGTAGATCTTGAGAAATAAAAATACCCATTAGTAAATGATTTATGATTGGCAGATTTTAGCATGACATTTGTTGGCTTACAGAAATATGCTAGGAAAACACTATTCATGTGTATATTTTCCTTCAGGGGCAGGGTCACCAAGTACAAAGCTTTTGCTGTCTGTTCTAGTGCCCAAATCTGGAGCAAGCAAAAATCTGCTTAAAATCTGAATTTTCATGTCAAAGACATTCTTCATCTCTTAGGAAAGATTCGGCACAAACAAATATAAGGTAAAAGAGTATTCATCTGCAGAAAGCTGGTTGGTAGATTCCAATAGGAAGCTTGTTTGAGTGAGGAAAAGTTTCTCCCAGCTTACGGGTCACCATTCTCTTAAACAGCAATATTTCTGACCATCCTCTTCTGGCTTGGCTGGCTCTGTCCAGCTTGTAATACAGAAGCTTTCCTCAAGGTGCTTGGCTGTCTGCCTCCGTGGAGATCTCATTTCTTCATCAGACTATACAATAAACAAATATGCTTTATGTGCTGTTTTGTGCTTATAGCATCTGTATGAAGCATGGCCTTGGGCCTCTTGAAAATGCAACTATAAAATTTTATAGGGTATAATAGTTCCCAGAATGTGTGCAATCCTATCTTCTTCACTCCAACAACTTGCATCCAACAAATGCTGCTTTAGCAATAATTGATATCTCTTTGCAGAAATTGAGTCAGCCTCTGACTATTAATTACTTTAAAATACAGAATGGACTGAGTATCCAAAAGAAAAAAGAGTCATGCCCGTGGGAGCTTTGTAAAGAGCCACAGTGAAATTGAGGGAGGAAATCTGCTGAGGGAAGGGCAAACAGCTGCCCAGCCAAGCTTCCACTGGGGTCATTTCTTATAATATTATTTTTTACCCAGTCAAGATTCATGCAGAATATGTAAGATGTTCAAATTCATGGAGACAGAAAGTGGAGTGAGCCACTGGGAAGAGGCTCAAATAGGAGTTTTTATTCAGTGGCTGTAAGGAGACTTTAGCAAGATGACAAAAATTCTAGGAATGGATGGTGGTGGTAGTTATGCAACAAGGTGCAATTACTTATACCATTAAATTTTACACCTGAAGGTAATGCAAATGATAAATGTTATTATTGGTATATTTTACCAGTTTCCATCATTAGTAAATAAATAAGTAGAAATAAATGAGACACCACATTATTTATATTGTGGCAGAATTACCTAGAAATCACGTTTTGTAGAGCGGCTTGGAGTTCACCACAAAAATTATTAGAAAGTTCAGACAATCATCACATATCTCATGTTCCACATCCCCCTCTGACACTAACAAGCCATTTGGTAAAGCCATGATGGGTCCTTTGTTAAAATCTGTGAGCCTACACTGCCAGGTCATTGTGACCAGTCTCTGCTTGAAGCAAGTGTTCACTCCTGGTTTTTGCACAGAAATTCTGTGGGTGTTGACAAAGGCATAATGGTACATATGCATCATGATAATATCATACAGAACAATTTTATTTTCCTAAAATTCTTCTTGACCCTTCTTATTTACTCCTTGTTTCCCTTGTTTATAGAAGCTACTAACATTTTTAGTGTCTTCAGATTTTTTCTCTTTTTCACAATGTCACATAGTTGAAATAATACAGTATATTACATTTTCAAGTTGTCTTATTTCATTTAGCAATATATTCATCCAGGTTTCTTCCATGTCCTTTCATGGCTTGTTAGTTTATTTATTTTCAGTGCTGAATACTACTGTGTGCCTACACATACCATCATACTTTGTCTGTTCATTCCTCTACTGAAGTCTGTCTCATTTCCTTTCAAGTTCAAGAAATTATCCATGAAGTTGCCATAATATCCACATGTAGATTCTTGTGTGGATGTAAGTTTTCAATTCTCTTAGATAAATACCAAGATGTATGACTGTTGAATCAAATAAGAGTGTTCTGTTTTGTAAAACTCTTCCAAACTGTATTTCCAAAGTGGGAATCTCTTTTTGCATTCTTATGTGCAATGTGAGTTCTTATTGTTTCATTTCAAAGACAGGATTTGGACTGTCATTGCCTGGATTTCTGCTACTCAGGTAACATCTCCCTGTTGTTTAAATCTGAAATTCCCTAAAGATATATGATGTTCAACAACTTTTGATATAATCACCACAATATTATTATTGTCATAATTATCAAACCTTATTTGATAAGGTTTGTAGTCACATTTTGCTCACATCTTGGTTGGGTTTTGTTTTATGTTTTCTTATTGTTAAGAGTTCTTTGCATATTTTAGAGAATAGATATTTGGCAAATATCTCGGTGTTATCTATTTATTCTCTTCAGATTGTCTTAGGCCTAGCAATAGATTTTAATTACAATGAAGTCCAGATTATCAGTTATTTTTTCATGGAGCATATTCTTGGTGTTGTATCTAAGTAACCATCACAAGGTCATATATAGTTTTTCATATATTATCTCTTAATACTTTTATACTTTTGATTTTATTTTAGGACCATGATCCATCCTGAAATATTTTTTGTGATGGACATAAAAGTTGTGTTAGATCCATCTTTCTATATATAGATGATCAGTTTTTCTAGCACAAGGACTTTTTCAGATACCTTTGCACCTTGTAAACACTGGCTCTTTTGTCAAAGATCAATTGATTCTATTAGTTTAACTCTCTTTGCTCTTTATTCCATAGCCTATTTGTTACCTAACGGATGTTATATTCTCTTTATTACTATGTTTTAGTAAAAAGTAGCCCAGTAGTGTCAGGCTTTGTTCTTCCTCAATATGATACCCACAGAATAACTTGCTGGGGTCTTAAATGGGGTTGGTATGAATTTTTGAATCAGGTTGGGGATAAATTCTGTCTGTGAAGATGGAATATTGTGTACCTAGTTCTTCCCTAAGTCTCTGTCTGAAAATGTCTTAATTTCCCTCTCATTTTTGAAGAGTAGTGTTCTTTCAGGCTGTCCTGACTCTTGTAGACTAAGCGCTTGGTGCTAAAGGAGCATGAACACAGCTGCCTGGCCTGGAACATGAGGAGGGGCTGGACAGTCACTCCTGTGCAAGGAGTTGAAGTTCACCTAGAAAACTGAGGCTTATTGCTTACCTTGAAGTTGCAGGGCTTCAAAAATACTATGTCGGACAGATTCTTCCAGTGTAATTGTTGTGTAAATGAAGTGACAAATGCTTAACAAGGCCAACATCATTTTGTTCCTTCTGTCAACACTGTTACTAATTTTCACAAGTTGATTTTATATCTTCCAACGTGTGTGTGTGTGTGTGTGTGTGTGTGTGTGTGCATGTGAAGGGTCTCACTAAGCAGCTCAGACTCATAGTGATCCTCCTGTTTTCTTCCTCCCTAGTGCTGGGATTACAGACATGCACCACCACGCCTGGACTCCATTGCCAGCTCAGTGTGTCCAGGGGTGTGGCTGGTGTGGCATGGGGTGCCTGGGATCGAACCCTGGCCCCCAAACTTACCTAAGCAAGCCCTTAGTCTACTGAGCTATCTTGCCAGCCCCACTTCCAACACTTTTGATCACTCTTAGTTTTCATATCTTTTTCTTTGAACATATTTACTCGTTAAAGTAAAAATGTAAAACCATCTGCTAGAATGGGAATTTTATCTCTCTCCTTCCAATCTTATCATTTTAGCTCTAACTTCCAGTTTTATATTCTATACTTGGCATGACTAAACATCTTGTTTTTTTGTTTGTTGTGTTTTTTGGTTATTTTTTTGCTGTTTTAGTTGTTAAGAAATTGCTTAAAATTTCTGGATTAGATTTGATATTGTGTACAGAGATTGTCCAAGTTATATTGTTTCCACTATTTAATGAACACAATAAGTGTAGAAGTTATACACCTAGTTGAACAGGCAGTGTAAAGTTTTCAATGAGTACTCAGAGCTTACAATATAGAGGAAGACTGGGGAAAGGTGAGGTGAAGAGAAACCTCACGGTAGCATTCTCAAGCTTGTTTCCTGAGATAAGGACTAGGAAAAAGCTTGGTAATCATTGCTTAACTCACCCAGATCTTCACCTTCAGCCTTTGACAACATGCCAATGTTTGCATATCTGATGAAATCCTTTGGAAGGACTTTTTTCCTGTCTCCTCCAAGGAGCTCACTTATGCAGTATGGCTGAGGTACTGCATCAATATCAGATTTATCTGCAGTGAATGAACTAAAAATAAGAACACAACTTGAGTTCAGTTTCTGTGAATGAATATTTCTTTGTTTGTGAGCACACTTAACTAGCAAACCTAGACCATAGAGATGGATTGTTCCACTGGTCCACACAGATCAGGGACCAAGGTCAGGGTGTCTGCATCTCACACAGCACTGTTCTCACACAGGGTGGAGAATGGATATGGTGGTTGATGATGGGGCCACGACATTTAAGTTGGGCTGTGGATGGAAAAAAAGGAGGTTAGATGAAAACAGGCCTTGGGCCACACTGTGAATATCCAGGTGCCTTGCAGCAGAACTCACACCTGAGGAAAGGCAACATTGTGAGCACTGTGTGCACTTTAGTGTTATAGTTGCTAGGAAGGCATGCTCCTCTGCCATAGCATCTTAAAGTTCAGTTCTCAGGATTCTTCCTGAAGTCTACAAGACAGGTCACAATCACAAAAACCTGGAACCCATAGTCTATAAGATGGTGAGGTGAGAGGTGGCAAGGGCTACCTATGATTCAGCTCAGGGGCTGCACTTAGTATACAAACAAGAAAAGGCAAAGCAGCATGGGCTTGCGGGGCCAGAGGGAGCTAGGAACAGAGGCAAGGAGAAGGACTGCCCCTTGGGGCAAGCACCTCTTCTCACCATCAGATTCTACTCTTAAAACCTCCCAGCCTTCCCAGGAGAGGAGAGAAAGCCAGACACAATTAGGAGGGACCATGTGGAGCTTCAGCTTTCTGGATTACATATGTAAGATATTCCTGGTTATTCGCACTTCTCCACCTCCAACTTTCACATGAGAATTTTCATTTTTGGTCGTGAGTCCAATTTAGCAAAATCCCTTGTTTAAAGCTTTAAAAATGTTTTCAGTACCAATGTAAGCACCAATCCAACACCTCAGGTGGAAGAGGTTAACAACACTCTTGTCACGAAATAGGGTTTCCCCCTTATCAATGACAAAATCCTGACTTCTGCTAAGAAAAATTATTGGAAATTTCAAGCTGAAGTTCAAGAATGACTGTCCCTCTTGATTATACTGAAATGTTGGCTTTTAATACTATCTCGAGATTATTTACTTAATCTTTGAGGACAACATATCTTCCTTTGACTTACTAGAATCTAGACCCTGTAAAATCACATGCAAACTCATAAAGAGAGAAAGTGTACATGATTTTGATCATTGAAAAGCACTTGATGCATTTCAGATGATTAAAGAAAGCCCCAGAGATCCACAGTTCTGTTTTGTTTTGGGGTCTTAGCATTAAGCCCAGGGCCTCTTGTACTCCATCACTGAATAATATGCCCAGCTCTAGGTCCACAGTTTCATTGTATGTAGAAGATGAGCTTGTGTCGCTAACCAGACAAAATTATTTAACTATCCTAAATTTTCCTAAGGATAGAAATCTTTAAAAACATTCTCTCAGGCTTTTACAGAGAGCAAATGGTCAAGCAATGGTCATGACTCATCCACATGGCTAACACTGACAAAGGATCATACAGGGTTTTAGGATAAATCCTGAGGGGATTTGACTGACCTTATCAGATGCAAAAGTTACATTTCTTGTTATA
>NDGM011193192.1:0-12977 GCA_002564305.1 Octomys mimax | reverse complement strand
ACGCATAAACATATCTACCTATAATCAGAATGTGGACTCACTGTAAGTGTGTGTCAGAAAGACTTGACTCACTGCCTAGGTATTTCATTCAATGAGATACCACACAAGCCTTTATAGAAAGATGTGGAATGATACCCAAGGGGTAGTGATATGGAATGTATAGTGCGATCCCGTTTTTATAAAAAGAAAGTTATGTGATGCTTACTTTAGGAACAGCTATGCTAAGTACTATTTGTTTGTTTGTTTGTTTTTGTACCTGGGATTGACCTCAGGACCTTGTGCTTGGCAGGCAACCACTTACGCCGCTGAGCTACTTCCCCAGCCCCTAAACACTAATTTTTTAAAAATATGTATTTGGTACAGGGTCTCACTACATAGCTTGGACTTGTAGTGATCCTCATGTTTTCAGCCTTCCCAGCACTGGGATTACAGGCACGAGACACCGTGCCCTGACTCGGTGCCTGGCTCAGTGCACCCAGGGGTGGGGGTGGGGCTGGTGTGGCATGCGGTGTCCAGAATTGAACCCTGGTCCCTGAGCTTGCCGAGGCAGGCACTTAGTCCACTGAGCTATCTCCCGAGCCCTAAACACTAAATGTTTAATGGATAATATTTAAGATAAAGAAGCTAGATCTTGTGGGGGTAAAGGGCAACTTCAACTTCTATTTCTGTATTTGATTTATTTTACAATGAGAATATACAACTTTACAAGCAGAAACTATCATTCTTCTTTGACACAAAAATATAGTTTCTGCTGGGCATGGTGGCCTATACTTATAATTCCAAAGTTTTTGTTTTTGAGACAAGATCTCACTATGCAATTGTTGCTTGTCTTGAGTTCACTTTGTTTCCCAGGCGGGTCTCAAACTCAGTGATTCTCCTACCTCAGCCTCCCAAGTGCTGGGATTACAGGCATGTGCCACCATGCCCAGGCTTAAGTCTCTCTCTGTCTCTGTGTGTGTCTGTCTCTGTCTTTCTGTCTCTCTGTCTCTGTCTTTCTGTTTCTGTATCTGTCTTTGTCTCTCTGTCTCTGTCTGTCTCTCTCTTTCTCTSTCTSTCTSTSTCTGTCTCTGTCTCTGTCTCTGTCTCTSTCTCTCTCTCTCTCTCTCTCTAATTTTCATTCTGGGAATCAAACTAAGGACCTTGCACTTGCCAGACAAGCACTGTGCTGCTGCGCTATCTCCTCGGCCCTCCGGGGTTCATTCTGTAGCACTGAAATAAAAAAGTTTATTTCTAGCTAATTTTCTTCCTTCTCTTCCATCCTTTCTTCTTTTCCTTTGTTAAAATCTCTGCCTTGGGGGTCAAGATACAAAAAAGAAACAAAGGAACAAAGGAAGAGAGACAGAGACAGAGATAGACACAGAGATAGAGACAGAGAAAGTAAGAGGGGAAGAAAAGAACAAAGTATATTTAGTGGGAGATGCAGCTGGCAAATGGTCAAGAGGTCAAAGGCAAAGGGCCCCACAGGGAGAGCCAGAGCTCCCTGGGTGGGGCCCTGGGATAATGGGCTTGGATAATCTCTCACTTCCTTGGACCTGGAATCTTGCTGAACATGTGCTGCCCCCTGTTGGCTCAGATTGTCTTCCTGGTGCTCAGAAATGTCAACAGGCTGATAAATCCAGTGTCCTCTCAACATTTGTAGTCACTTAAAATTATACCTTTTATTACGGACATAAAGTTGTTAGAGTGACAGGGAGAAGCTGAAGCTGTTTTTCAGCCTAGTAGCTTCTTGCCTTTTGTTAGAAGTGCAGGAGTTTCTCCCCGGTGACTCTTCCCAAAGCCAAGTGGGTCCTAGGGACACATCTAAGTAAATGCAACCGCTGGTTAATTCCCTGTGCTTTTCATGTCTTGCAGATCAGAAAGTTCTACCGCCTCAGTGAAAAGCCTAGAGCACACAAGGAAGGCCAGTCTGGAGGTAAGACAGCGCCGCCTCTTGCTGCTGTCTGAGAACTCTGGGTAGATGCAGGGCAGAGCCTCCCTGCTTCCCTGGGGTGCGGGCTTACTGTCTCAATTCGCAGTCAGTGCCTGGGTCTCTGGATTGCGGCAGGAACTCAGGAAGCCTCTAGTGGGGCCTCTGATGAGCGTGGAGGGGCAGGGCGGGCTGAGCCAGTCCTGGGCCACAGGTCCTGGGGGACTGAGGAAGAAGCGCTAGACTCGGACTTGGAAGGTGCGGCCAGCTCCCTGAGCCTCGCTAGCAACCGAGGATGAGGATGCAGATATTTGCCCTGCTTGCCTCAGTGTTGTTACAAAGTTCAAATGAAATGACAGTAGGCAAGTGCCCCAGAATCCACAGGGTGCTGAGTAAATGCAAAGGGGAAGTGCGATCGATGCCCTGGGCGACGGAGGAGTTAATGGTTTAGATGAAATATTCAGGGACTTTTCCAAAGAGCTGACCAAAAAGGACTTCTTCCTCCATACTTGTTTGTAATGGAGTTATAAATAGGGAGTGGGCATGTATTAATTTTCCTTCCTCTTCATCTCTCCCTTTCTTTTCTTAACCTTTAAAAAACTCCTTTCTGAACACCTACCTACCTTTCTATCTTTTGCACTGCTTTTATCCCAAGACTAAGAGCCCCGCCCCCAATGTCACACAGGTTCTTTCAGAAGCCCCTAAAGTTGTCACTGGACAGCATTACTTTCCCAGGGAGTGACAGCACTGTGATCACCAAGTGTCACCGGCCTCAAGACGTGAGGCTCAGGGAGTATTGCCCCTGCTGGACAGACCCCCTCAGAGATGGCAATTAACTTTTGATGAATGCCATCATAGCATGATCCTAATTAGAAGAAAATGTCCACAGAGTACACATAATTTAGCAGGATAAGGGGTCCCTGATGCTAACTCAGGGTCCAGGGAAGGAAACATATTCAGCTTTTGACTTTTATGCTGTGGTCTTCGCTGCCAAGTTGATTTCAGGAAGACTGAAGACTGAATTACCACTTTTGATGATAATTCTCTAGCACTTAGTAACGCTCCAAGCTTACTGGTTCGGGTAGTTGATGCCTATGAAGAGCAGTTAAGAGGACTTTCTCTTGGTCTGTGAGATTTGCCTAATTTTTAGGAGCTTTGTACCATTTTTTTTTTTTCTTTTTTCTCCTCTAGAAACATGTCTACTCCTCAGTAACTACATGGGAGACAGTAGAAGAAGAACAAGGTGCAAAACCAGACGCCACCTACATGGTCATGGTGAGGATGGTGCCAGGCCCCCTGCTGGAAGGAGCTGGGAAGGTTTGGGCCTGGCCAGCTCATCTGGCTGGCTTTGAGGTTTACCTCAGTTCTAGGAAAGTTGAAGAAACTAACCTTTCTGAGGAGAAGTGTACCTCAAACTTTCCTTCACAATTGGTCTTGAGGATTAAAATCATCCCTAGAGAGAAAGATGATAAAGCACAGGCTTCACTGGGAGTAGGGAGAGGTCTTTGCCTTACTAGCCCAAGGCCTAGGAAAGAGAATGTGTTAGGCTCCTTGGACAAATCTGGCACAGTTTTTTGTTCTATTAAAGGGTCAAAGTAGGAGTCCTTTCTACTCATAGGATTTTTAATTCTGTATTCACCTTAGTTACTTTTCTTGTTGCTGAGACAAAATATCCAACACCCGGAATTAAGGAGGGAAATGTTTATTTAGCTCACAGCTTGTAGAGGTTTCAGTCCATACGGCTGGCTCCGAGGAGGGGTGGCACATGGCAGAGGGCAGCCCTTCATGGTGGTGGAAGACAGCAGAAGCAATGAGGGAGTCAGAGACAGCCTCTTTTTATCTCTTTTTATTCCTTATATTGTATCCAGTCTACCAGGATTAGGGCTGTGCTAATCCAATCAGTGGACTGATCCAGCCGTCACCCTCCCTTAAGCCCAGCACCCTTAATCTCAGCATTGTACTCTGAATCAATCATACACTCTAGACTCAGCCACCTCTGAAAAAACTCTATGACAGCATGAGGTTTTAGAAGAACATCTAGCAGCACCCCATAAAACCATAACAGTGCCTTAGTGATACTTTCAAATAATCTAACTGCCATGCAGTGAGCATAGAGTGTGCTTTAGGCTCTCTTTTAGTTCGCACTTCTGTGGTTTTCCAGGGGAGTACAGCACCAAGAAAAGGAACCTGTGCACACAGTGAGTAGGGGTAGGGACAAAAGGAGTCGGTTGGCAACAGCTCTCTTTGTAGACTAGTTATAGGCATCCAGCCATGAAGGAGCAGTGTTTTCCGAGGTCCAGGAAGGCTGGACCCTGTGGCTAGGGGATGATGGGCTGTGAGTGATGAACGCATGACTCCCAGCTGACTGCAGCAGGGAAAGGCCTGCCAGGGGAGTGTGAGGTCAGAGACCTGGCCTCATTCCACTGAGTGAAACATTAGTCCTGCCCTGAAGTTGTTATTGAATAGAGTCATTTTCCCCTACATCCTTTTCCCATTACTGCCGCATAATGCTCCGGTACACTGCCAGCGTCATTCTGGTCCGTACAGACAGTGGCTGACAAGGCTACTGCTGAGTGTGTCAGCAGAAAGTCTTGAGTTGGAAATGATGGAGTGACAGTGCCCTGTGCAGCTCCCCTCCCCACATGCTGTGCCAGGTGCTTGTGACGTAACAGCACCTTTGTCCCTGAGGGGCCTGCACCAGCAGCCCAGAGGCCATCATGCTGGTCCAAGTCTTTTTTAAAAAACACTATGTGCCAGGTTAAATAAACCTGTGGGCAAATCCTGGCCTGTGGGTCACTTGTTTCAGATCTCAATTACAGAATTACAGAGGTGAACTCCGATGGATGGAGGGGTGAGGATCGAGAACCTTTGACTTCTATTGTTACTGTTGTTGACTTTATTAAATTTACTTAAATGTATAATTGGGCCTCATATCCAGGGTTTCTGTGTCTATGGATTTAACCAACCACAGATGGAAAATATTTGGAAAAATATCGCATCTATAAAGACCATATGCAGACTTCTTTCTCCTTGTTAGTATTCCATAGACAGTATAGTCTACAACTATCTGCACAGCATTCACATTGTGTAAGGTATTATGAATACTCTGGAAATGATGTCAGGTCATTTTTAGAGTTGACAAATGTGTGCGAGTTACATGCAGTTACTATTCCATTTTATATAAGGTGGGGCCAGGGAAATGGCTCAGTAGAATAAGTGCTTGCCTGGCAAGCACAAGGGCCTGAGTTCAATCCCTGGTTCTGCCAAACAAACAAAACCCATTTTATATAAGGAACTTGGATGTTGATGTGTACAGGGCTCCTGAAACCAATTTTTTTGTTTTTTAATGTATTGGGTACAGGTCTTACTACGCAGCTCGGACTTGTAGCGATCTTCCTATTTTCAGCCTTTCCGCACTGGGATGACAGACATGTACCACTATGCCCAGACTCGGTGGCTCAGTGTGCCTGAGGGTGGGGCGAGTGCAGCATGTGTTGCCAGGGATCAAATCCCAGTCCCTGTGCTTGCCTAAGCAGGTGTTTAGTCCACTGGGCTTTCACTGGCCCTGAAAACAATCTTCTATGGATACTAAAGGGCAGCACAAAGCTTTCTAAATCTGTGCACACAGTGGTTAAGACCGTAGGCTTTGGTGTTGGACCGGGGTTCAAATTCCAATGCTGTCACCTGGTAGCTACATATTAACTTAGAGGCAGATAACTTAGCCTCTCTGAGCTTCCACTTCCTTATCCTTAAATGGGAATAACAGTACCTATCTGCCCAGGCTGATGCATGTGAAGTTCAGTATTAGGCCAGGTACACGAGAAGAGAGAGTAGCAGCTGATATTGTTATTGAGATTTGGTGGGCGGCTTTGGGGAGAGGCGTGCTGGAGATTGAATCTAGAGCCCTGCGTGTGCTGGGCACGTGCTCTGCTGCTGAGCCACATCCTCCTCCCTGTGCTGCCTCTCACAGGTGTCCCTTGTCTTTCTTCCCTTCCCTCACAGCATCCAGCTCAACCCTCTCTGAGGTCAAATCCAAGTAACCTACATTGAAGAAAGGCAATTTTTGGAATTCCCAAAACAGATTAAACTTTTTGAGAAGATAGAAGAGCTTTCTTCATCGTATGGTGACAGGGACTCTGTCCTCTGCGTGTCCTGAGCCACTGCACCAACTACTTCAGATGCCTGCCTCCCAGATGTCCTGGGTGAGGGGCTGAAGGTGGAGGGTTTGGAGCTTCGCAGGCAGACTGGACAGCTGTGGAGGATCCGGCCAGATGAGAAAAGGGAGCTTGTGGACTTGGCCCTGGGAGCGGGACAGTGGCTCCAGGCAAGCTGGCCGAGCCACTGCAGTGGCCTCACGCTCTCCATTGACCAGACTCTTCATGTGGACACTTGTTTGTGGATGCGCTGCTGAGAAGAACCACAGAAATTTAAACCAAGCCAATTGATTCTTTTGATAAATTATCCCTAAGTAAATGTGGTTTGTTAAAATTGTCTATTTTTATGCCTTGGCAGTGGGGCAAGTAGAGTTGGCTATGTGGACCTCCTGGGAGAACCGAGGTTCTGGGGGAGAGCTGCATACTGATGCAGCAGGCTGGGGCTGGTTTCGATCCTGGGAATGGTTAGGGGGCAAACATGTGGGAAGTGGGGTCTGCGCTCTGTGAGGGAACTCAGTACTTTTTCCTTCCAGTGGGTATTGGCTGTGCTGGTGACTCCTTGCTGGCCTCGTGATAGACCTGATTTGGAGTCCCTAGGAGAGCCTCTATGTCTGTCTTTTTCAAAACTAATGCTCCTAAGTTACCAAAGTGGACAACCACTGATTCAACTTTTAGTAGGAAATATGACTTTCCAATACTTTTTACTTACTATCATACGACTTGTTACAGGGCTGGCCAGATAGCTCAGCAGACTAAAGCACCTGCTTAGGTGTGCTGTGCCAGCCCGGCCCCGGGCCATGCTGAGATGGTGACTGAGACTGGGTGTGGTGGCACACACCTGTAATCCCAGCGCCTGGGAGGCTGAAAGCAAGAGAATCACTATGAGCCCCATCTGTGTAGTGAGACCCTGTAGTCCCTGTACTAAATATGTTAAAAGGGAAAAAAAGATTCAATACAGTTGATCTTAAAGATCCTTTGGTTCAGAATTCTGTCTTCTGGATGGAGGACATCAGGTTGGATTCAGCTGGGATCTCTTCCTCCATGGCCACAGGTCTTCCTCATCCTTTGTGTCCCTTACTTCCCATTTTGCCATTCAGGGCCCAGGTAAAGGGAATCTTTGCTGGGTCTCTGATTTCTGATCTAGTCTCAAGCTCATTTTTGAATGATTCCCTGGCTTTCCAAAGGTCATGGTCCTCTTATAATGTGTGTGATTGATGAATTCTCTCTTTCATCAACTGATCTTGTGTAGCCATGGAGAGGAGCTCCTGCATGTTCTCTTTTTGCTCTTGGTTAGCCATAGGACAGCTGTTACTTCTAAAGAAGGAGTATGTCAATCGGCATACCAAAGGGAATATACTGTCCAGCACATACCAGGGACACATGTTGGCAAGGCAGGGTGAGGGTAAGGACTTTTCGTAGCAGATGTATTCATAGATGGGAAGCAGCTTCCTCCTGGGCTATGATGTAGCATTTCTCTTGGGCTAGGGGTCCCCTTCCCACTTCCTCAAATATTGCATACACTGGAGGATAGTCTTGCAAATACAGGATTAGGTGATAGGTGGTGGGTTTATATCCATTGTCCTGGGTCTAAGAGAATAACTGGGTAAGAGCTGCAGTGTTGGCTGCCAGCTGATCCACACAATCTCACGGGCACTTCGATGTGGAAGTGGAAGTGTGCCCAAATTTAAATTTGATTGGTTTGGAGTCTAGCTTCCAATATGGGCTCAGCAGTTTGGAATGAGTAAGAGGAGGAGGAGAAGAAAGAGGAAGAGGAAGAAGAAGAGGAAGAGGAAGAGGAGGAGGAGGAAGAGGAAGAAAAGGGAGCAAGTCTATCTTTCTCTCTCAACCTTGCTTCCCCACTAACTTTCTTCTCTGATGTAGGCATGAAATCCAAGCTGAGGCTAGAAACTCAGCTGTAGAATTCCAATTTTGCCTAAAATCAAAAACAGTCCTTCAGGGGCCCATAAAAAAGACTTGCTTTCTCTCCCATCATCTCCCAGAGAGGATCATCTATGAAATCCTGTGACAAGAAGATGCCTAAGGTAGGGAAAAAGCTTTCAAGTTCAGATGACTTGGTTCAAATCCTGGCTCTACCTCTTTCTCTTCAAAGTTCACTTAGGTTATTTGAGACTGTTTTCCATACACAGATGCTCTTCAAGTTGGGGTTACATCTGTTCTGAAAATATCGTTAAGTGGAAAATGCATTTTTTAAAAATGCATTTAATACACCAACAGAACCACATGGCCCAATAGTGGTTGTTTATTCTTGTGATTGTTGGGCTGACTGGAAGCTGACTCCTGCTGCCCAGCACTGTGGAAAAGAATCTTACTTCAAATCACTAGCCTGGGAAAAGACCAAAAATTCAGAACTCAAAGTACAGTGTCTGCCAAATACATATTACTTTCACACTATCATAAAATATAGAAATTATAAGTCAAAGAATCTTTAATCAGGGGCAGTGTATACATAAAATAAAGATTCATAGGGTTTTCCTTGTCAATAACTAAAAGAAAGTTGGAGTCACTGTGTTCCGTCTTGTATGTGCCCCAACCTCATGCTGTAGGGTGTACTTCTTCTTCAACGTTTACTTGCCCCAAACTTGTTCTGCAGCCTGTTTCTTTTCCTACCTTCAATAAAAGTTTGCTGTCATCATACAAAAAAAGGAAAGAAGAGAAAGGAAAAGAAGAAGGAGGAAGAGGAGGAAGAGGAAAAGGAGGAGGACGAGGAGGATGAGGAGAAGAAGAAGGAGAAAGAGAAGGAGAAGGTGGTGGTGTACCTGTGACCCCTGCATTTGAGAGGCTGAGGCCGGAGGATCATTGCAAAGCTGAAGAGCAGTCCAAGCTATATAGCAAGATCTGTCTCAAGGGCCTGGGAGATAGCTCAGTGGAATAAACACTTCCCTGGCAAGCACAAGGACCTGAGTTCAATCCCTGGTTCCCCCCCCCCAAAAAAAAATCTGTCTCAAATAAATACATAAGTAAATAGATAAATAAGTGACTAATAGATATAGCTTAGATATAGTTTCTAGGCTGAGCTCTCCAACCCCTTTGAGTGTGTTTTCCCAAGTCTGATTCATCTTTTCAGCTCTTACCATTCGGAAACTAGACGTTTGTCTTTGATATAATTCTAGTCAGTCTGTGCCATTCAGTATGGATGGCAATATTGTTGATTCATCATCGTCTCTTATTAATGCAAATACAGGATTAGGTGATAGGTGGTGATTGATTTCTCTGTCTGTCTGTCTGTCTGTCTTTTTTAAGCAGGGTCTTGCTATGTAGTTGAGGCTGTTCTTGAACTTGCTTAGGTAGCCCAGACTGGCATTCAACTCCCAGTGATCCTCCTATCTCAGTCTCCCAAGTACTGCGATTATAGGCCTGGCCTTAACTTTGATTTCTATAGGCAGAAAACTGTTTAACAAAAAAACCTAAATCTCTCCACCCACCCAAAGAAAAAGAAAGGGAACAGCATGGGGAAGAGCACTTGGAGGGGAGACCCTTTGAAGGGGAGAAAGTCTGCTGGAGACAGAACAACTCGAATTTCTTGTTGGGGATTCTTTAGTGACCAGTTTTGTTACTTGAATTTACAGGGTTTTGGGTCCCTAGAGCCTCAGAGGCTCCCATATCTGAAGGTTTCCAGAAGCACCAGGCCTTGCCAAGAGAAGGCGTCCCCAAAGGGGGAGGAGGGACTGGGGCCACCTATGAATAATGGAGGATCTAGCATCTCAGGATGTGATCATTGGAAATGGAAATGGCCAGCCTGTCCCTGGGGGCAGTAGAAAAGCTTTCCTTAAAAGACTTCCAGCCTTTTGGTTTTTTGCTAGTCTTTGCAATTTCACACACACACACAGACACACACACACACACACACACACACACACACCAGATTGCTTATAAGTCTACACTGACAGTTTTCTTTGATGAAATGTTAGCTTGCCCTCTTTGGGTGGCTGGTGGATAGTTGGGTGGCCATGTTGACCCTGAATTACTAAGCATAAAGAGAAGTTTCTTCCAATCAAGTGGTTTTCAGACGGCGCCTAGGCTGCTTCAGGGGAGGCCAGGCAATCCATGACCATTTCTGTAAAACCCAACTCTCACATCTCTTCATCAAAGGACGAGGACACTCAGTTTTCTCACAAATTGGTGACCTTTCTCATTTCACAGGAGGTGAACACAGTGGGGATTTATCGGTCCCAGAACTTCCAGAGGCTCCGGCTGAGCTCTGCAGGCCGTGTTCACAGCCTTCTGTGTTCTGGGGTCATCTTGCTGCCCGTCTATACCTCCCTTTGTTTCTGTGACAGGAGCCGGCCGCCCATGTCCTGTGTCTTCATCCTGCCTGGGAATCTGTGTTGTTGGTGCACTTTTTTTTTGCCAGGATTCCTCTGCCTTTTTACCTCCCTGAAACAACATTCCTTAGAGACCCTGTTTAAGTCTCATCCAAGTAAACTAGTTCTTCTGTCTTCCTAGGTGTCTCTTCTCTAGACTTGATCAGATTTTTTAACCTTTTGTTCTCCTTATTGTTTCATGGGGAGACATGTTCTCTTCTCTTAGGGTCTCTGCTTTAGTCCTTTTCTATGATGCTGACAGGCCTCTGACCCATCTGAGACAACCCCTTGTGGAGCGGAGAGAAGCAGCCTGTTCAGGGAGCCGGCCCTGGCTGCCAGGGTCAGTTCCCTCACAAGCTGGCTGGCTGAGGTCAGGATGGTGGACCTTCTGCCTTTTCTTGATGTGATATAGACACTCACCCATTCTCATCCACTCAGGGACCTAGTAGCCCAGCACACACTCAGAAGAATAGGGCACAAGCCTTTCCTTGAGCTGCAGTCTAGTCAGAGGATCAGTACTGTCTGGCTCCTTACAACAGAGGCTCTAGCAACACCCGGGGTGCCTTATTTCTTATGCTCCCTGAAGATGGGACTGTGCCCACCATGCCACACTGTTTGTACATTTAGCTACTGCCTAGAATGCATATTCCCAAATGGAGCTGGATCTCATTCAGTTCTGGTCTCCAGTTTCTCGCCCACTGTCTAGCACACAGGGCCATTGAATAAACATAGTTATCCTCTCTTATCCTTGGCTTTTGCTTTTTGTGGTTTTAATTAGCCACAGTCAACTGTGGTTTGAAGCTATTAAATGGAAAATTCTAGAAATAAGCAATTCACAGGTTTTTTATTGAGTAGTGTGATTAAGTCTTTCATCTTCCTGCTTCATCCAGGTATAAGCAATATTATCCCTTTGTCCAGCATAGCCCAGCTGTGTCTATTACCTGGCCATTGGTCATTTAGTAGCTATCTCAGGCATCAGATTGTCTGTGGCAGCCTAGTGATTATAGAGAGGGTTTGGTATGATCTGTGGTTTCAGGCATCCAGCTGGGATGTGGAAGTGTATCCCCTGCAGATATGGAAGACAGTGGTTTTGGATTTGTTAAACAAGCAACTGGACTGATTTATGAGTGAAGGTATACAGGGTCACAGAGAGAAGAGGTAACTAGATCAGGAATGACTTGGCATGGTGTTGCATGCCTGTAATTCCAATATTTAGGAGGTTGAAGGAGGAGCATCGTCATGAGTTCAAGGCCAGCTTTGCCTACACAGTGAGTTCAAAGTCAGCCTGAACTGCATGATGAGGCCCTGTCTCTAAAACCAGGAACAAAAATAAACAGAGAACTGGGCCAGCCAAATAGCTCAGCAGATTAAAGCGCCTGCAAGCAGGCACAGGGGGTTTGATCCCTGGACCTGCCTGTCGGCTCTGTCCCCAGGGCACGCTGAGCCTGCAATTGAGACTGGGCGTGGTGCATGCCTGTAATCCCAGCTCTTCGGAGGCTGTAGACAGGCGAATCACGACAAGTTCAATCTAGTAGTGAGACCCTGAACATCCTGTAGACCCTTCCCTCAAATACAAAAACAAACAAACAAAAAATCAGTCAAACAAAGAAGGTCAGTGTAGGTGATTCTTTAGCAGTTTTGAATAGCACTATGAGCTTGCTACACAGGCTAGAAAGGAAGGGCATTCCTGAAAAGGAAACTGCAAAGGCAAAGACTTAGAGAGACCTCATCTGTTCTGGCAGGGCTTGAGAAGGGTACGGTGTGGAGAAGAGAGCAGATGAACCCCTGCCTGGCAACCCATGAGCAGGCTGAGGTGTGTGCTGCAGAATGGCCAATGCTGGCCTTCAGCACGCTAAGCAGATGCTCGCCTCCTGAGCTGTAGCCCCAGCTCAGGGCTGTGTTCAAGACAAGGGTTGTTCTTGCTTAACATTCCCCACCCCACCCCAACCCCTGGCTTCTAAATGTCCTTGCAAAGTTTTAAACAGTGGTGGAAGTCAGTGCTTCTCAAACTTTAGGTGCTCAATCCCCAGTATTGCATGCGATGAAGGCCCTGGTGCTGAGCCAGCCACCAAAAATGGGCATGGTGGCACATGCCTGCAATCCCAGCACTGGGGAGGCTGAGACAGGAGGATCAGTATGAGTTTGAGCTGCATAGCGAGACCTTGTACCAAATAAATAAAAATTGGAAAAAAAAAATCAGATTCTGATCCTTTGGGCCTGGGGTGGAGCATATGACTCTGGATTTCTTTTTTGAGACAGGGTCTTGCCATGTAGCTCAGGGTGGCCTTGAACTTGTTCTGTAGTCCAGGCTGGCTTTGAACTCAAGGTGATCCTCCTGCTTCAGCCTCCTGAGTGCTGGTGTTGCAGGTAGCTGAGTTAGAAATATTATAGGCAGTCAAACAGGGCAAGGCCCTCAAAGGAGATAGCACAGAAGACAAAATACCTTTCAACTCTGGGAGGGATGGATGCTCCCACCGTAGGCCAGACCAAAAGACCAAAGATCAAACAAATGCTGACCTCCCTATAGATTGGCATCCGAGATTGATCATCACCCTGAGGGAACCAGAAGAATCATTAATCTGACTACTACTGGAT
>NDGM011193188.1:0-22443 GCA_002564305.1 Octomys mimax | reverse complement strand
TCTCACCAGCCCCTGCTTTTTGTTAATTCAAGGAAAATGTGTCATTTATTTTTCACTCTGGACTTTATTTTTATCCAACAGTATTTATGTATGTATGTATGTATGTATTTATTTATTTTGGTAATGCTGGGAATTGAACTCAGCATCTTGCACTTGCCAGGCAAGCATATATTCTACTGAGCTATCACCCAGGCCCTGTTTATTTATGAATTTTAATTTTAAATTTTAAAAAGTGCACTTCTTACATTGAATTTAAGACTTTTTAGGTCTTTTAATCACATGTATTTGTTACACAACATGGTAATAGCAATCCATGTGAAAATTGTACAAAGCATGGAAAATCCATATAAAACAAAACAGTAAATTTTTACATTCCATATCTAACGAAAAAAACTTTCTTTAATTTTTAGTGGTTTAATTATATAGTGAAATCATAAAACTTGCATTGATAGGGATCACTACTAAGCATTTGGTATAAAAACGAATCTATTCTTTTTGGTACAAAAACAAATTTTTGAGTTTCTTTCTTTTCTTCTTTCCTTCTTTTTTTCTCTCTTCTTTTCTTTCTTTCTTTCATTCATTCTTTCTTTCCTTCCTTCCTTCTTTCATTTATTCTTTCTTTCCTTTGGGGCAGGCTCCTTCTAAGCAGCTCACACTTGGCTTGGACTCAGTTTGTAGCCCAGGACGGCTCGAACAAGACTCCTGAGTCCCAGAATACAGGGGTACACCAAGCTTGTACTTGCAAATGCTTAATCTTGGATTGCTAGCTGTTTTATAGATGATTTATTTTTAAAAGTTGTGAATAACCAAAGAATTAAGGTAAACTGAGCAGAAAATTACAGCTTTCTAAAAATTATATATTCAGGCTTTCTTTTTAGTAAAGTTAATTTTCAAGACTTTCCACGGGCAAGAACACTTTGTCTTAGTAACAAACCCAGTTGAATTTTTTGTGAGTCTACATTTTCTCTGCAGTAACTGGGGACGTAGGGAAAGAGTAATGAATCCTACACATGTGCATTTTGATGTTTCCTAAGAGATGGACAATTTAATTATGCTGATCTAATTATACCCAAATCTAGTTTGTCTGATTTGATTACAACACAATCTAGATTTTGCGTAAGGTTACTGCTGAATCGGGACTACTTTAATTTCTGCCAAATCTAGTTTGCTTGCTCTTTTCATGACCAAAATTATCTAGCTTATACTTACAACAAAATTAACATTTTGTTACGCTGACTACATATCTGCATAATTTCTCTAACTGAAAAGCTAGAAAATATAATTTAAAAACTTAAGATAATAACTGGAAAGAGGAGAAAGAGTGCTGGGTTTCTGAAGGACAAAAATATAAACTTCTACATCTTTAGACAGGAGAAAAGCATAATTTTTTTAAAATGCACCTCACTTCCTAGTAATATGATGTACATGTATATTATTCATGGACCCACAGAGCTGCTCCATTTGAAGAAAAAAATAACTGCATTGTTATTACAAACAAGTGTTGGCAGATTAGAAAAGATAAACACAATAGTTTGCAAAGCAGGCATAATTTTTACAGATCCCTAGAATTTATTGTTATCCAAGGGATACAGCAGCGTATTTAGCCTGTCCCAACACACAGTTTCTTAATATTATGACTATTTTCTCTTCAGAGAAAGTACAAGCAGGGCAAAACATCACAATGTATATTTTCTCCAAGAAACAATTGCTAAATTTTATTTCTGATATACCCAGATAGGTCTCTACCAGAAGTTCCACTTCATCTTTCATAAAATAGAAACAGGGATGCACCTCGTAGTTTTAGTTGAAAGTACCAAGTCAATATTGCCTACTGTCTCAAGTGGCTGTGGTGAATAGAGACTTATACATCATATTTCACAAGTGCTTTCAGAATGAATTGAGTTTAGTTAAATACAAATATGGCATTTTCAATTTGTTCTTCATTTTGTTCTTGACCTAGTAGTCAACAGAGATTACTTATGCCTCTCAATTACTTTAGAAAATTGTTGACAAAGCCAGGAAAAAAATACTAACATAAAACATGGCATGGTGGCCATTGACTAAGTGGTTGAAATAGTGTGATTTCTCTAAAAAAAATAGCACAGTGAGTTCCATTACTGTTATTAACAAAGAAATAAGAAACAGCAAAACAAAAGGTATTAGCACTAATAGTTAAATATTTAAAAAAATGCAAAGAAAGGAAGAAAAAAGTAATACAGAAATATATACTGCTATATTATAAATATAAATTTTTAAGTAAAATTCTCAAGTCCTCAATTAACTCTATAGCAAACTGCTCAGCAGTGCTTAATAGTCTGTGGGTGTGGTGTGTTGAATGAGCATTTAGCACCACGAGCATAATCTGTGTAGAGTGCCAAAAACCAATAAAATAAATAATTAAGCATGGAATTTCTTCTTTTCTAGTGTAAACCTGTACACACCCAGCAGTGACAGATATAAGAACCAATAAAATATACTAGGTAAATAAACAAATTAGCAAATATATCAACAAATACTGAATAGCTAGTGTTAATTAAATATACAGAAAACAAGCTCTAGAGACGACTCTATAATTAATCTAAGACATTATATACTGTGAACATAATACAAATAACAATACAAATTATGGGGCCAGGGAGATAGCTCATTGGAATAAGTGCTTGCCTGGAAAGCGCAAGATCCTTAGATAGGTCCCTGGTACCACCAAAATAATAATAATAACAATGATCATCATCATCATCATCATCATCATCATCTAAAAAATAAACAATACAAGTTAATAAAAGATAAGTATTCCTTTTAATAGGTATTTCTATGATTATCAAATATTAGGGAAAACAAATGAACCCTAAGACCTTCCAAACACTTAATTGTCAATAATTATAGGAGTGAGTTATATAAATACAATTGTACTTTTCATTATTTTATATTTTAGAAAATCAATTGAAAACTATTATTATCTTGGATTTTATGCAATGAAATACAGGCAGTATGTCAATCTGGACTCATTTGACCCTTTAGGAATAAAAATATACACACAACATGTACAAAATAATACTTTTTATTTATGATGTTGTCACATTGATGTCATTCATTCACACCACACATTACATCCATTAATAATTCATAAGAAACAGATACCTACTCATCCGCCTCTGTCAGACCTTGTCAGAGTGAAAGGGAACAAATAGCTCTAAAACACTAATTCAGTTTACCATGGCATCCATTGTGTAGTGAAACAGTTGAGGGGGACTATCCAAGAATTCTCAAGAATTTTTTTATACAACCCTTTGCCCTTGACACAGAATAATTTTAGCTTAAAAAATTAACTTCAGAACCATAAAAGAACATTGTATTCATGCGTGCTAATCAAGCTTGGAGCTGAACAAACCAACGTGTTTTAAAGATGTTCTTTTTCAAGTAATTCACTATGAAAATTCATTAACAGGCATTCACAATAAATGTAGAACACAGCAATCTGTTAGAAAAACAGAGCTATTTTTATGTTGTGAGTTTAAATTTGTCTGAAGTTGAGCTTTATTGTTCAGGTAATGTATTTATATGTGAGGTAAGTACAAAGCCAAAGGTGGCTGGGGAGCTCCTTGGTTTCTATAAAACGTATCAGTCTTTGCTATATATAGTAAATGATAATACCCGTTTTTTTATGTAAAGTACTCCAGTAAGCACAGCACTGTTTCATGGAATCAGTGATGCTTCAAGTGATGCTCAAACAGGACCAGTAATGCACAGAGGTCCTGTCCTTTGGACCGAGGTCTAAAACAGGAGAAACAATCTCAGGTAATGTAAATATTTGAAGCAAAATAAATTTTTACTACAAATGTCTTTCTTGTGAATATTTTATCACAACCTGAATAATGATTTGATATTTCATATCTGTAGAAAAGCCACACTCCTTGAAACATTTTTTTTTTTATTTTGTGGAAGGGGCTTCAGGGTGTTCAGGATCTCACTACTAGATCAGACTTGTAGTGATCCGCCTGTTTACAGGCCCCCAAGAGTTGGGATTACAGGCACGTGCCACCATGCCCAGTCTCAATACTCCTTGGATCACTGACTCAAGCTTTCATAAAAGCCTAATCGCTGGCCATGGAGGTATGCTCCTGTAATATCAGCACTTGAGAAGCTGAGGCAGCATTATCACTGTGAGTCAAGGCCAGCCTATGCTACAGTGATTTTAAGGCAAGCCTGAATTGCATAGCAGAACCCAATCTAAAGAGAAATAAAATCAAGTATCCAAGAAAACCTCAACTCACAAATGGGAATCTAAGATGAATATATACTTCTCATGTGAAGATATCCAAATGACAATTGAATACATACAATAGTTTTCAACAGCATTGGTCATTCAAGAAATGTGAATTAAAACAACATTGAGATTCTATCTCACCCACAAAAGAATGGCTATCAAGAAGTTAACCAATAACGAGTGTTGCAGGGTCTATGGAGAAAGTAGAACCCTTCTCCACTGTTGGTGAAAGTGTAGACTGGTACAACCACTGTGGAAACTAGTACAGAGATTGCTCAGAAAATGGGGTTGGAGTCCCATTCAACCCAGAAATTGCCCTTATGGGTATTTTTCTAGAAGAGTTGAAAATATCATACCACAGCCATATATGTGCACCCATGTTTATAGCAGCACAATTTCTAGTAGCTAGATATTGGGGAAAAAAACCGAAATTCCCACCAACTGAGAAATGGATAGAAAAGATGAGGTATTATACAATGCAATATTGTTCAACTATAAAGAAGATAAACTGAAGGGTTTTATAGGTAAATAGATGCAACAAGATGCTATAATCTTAGGTGAAATAAAACAAATTTGCATGTATAAAGTTTGTGTATTCTCTGTAGAGTAAGAACCCGAAAGAGTAAATAAAATCTGAGAGGTATAATAGACACCAGTAAAGGAAGGGAACAAAACTGCTCAAAAGGAAGGAACAAGTGGGATGAAGGACAGAAGAAAAAAATAGAAAAGGAAGTGGAAAATAACAGATAGAGATAGAGAGAGACAGAGAGTGAGAGAGAGAGAGAGAGAGAGAGAGAGAGAGAGAGATTGGATAGATAGGATGACTATCTATCCAATGACTATCTATCCAAACAAATTTACATTGTTTTTTGAAGGGAAAAGTTAATGCTCAAAATATTGATTTTGCCCGATTTTACATGTTTATAACTTATAACCTGACCTAGTACTTTGAAGACATCAGTGTATCAGTGTGCAAATAGTAACTTCTGTTGAATTTCTATCATCTTGTTTTTTTTTTTTTTTTGAAATTCTGTATCATTTCTAATGCTTCATTTCATTTTTCTTCTCTTTAAGATAAAAATAATCAAAAAATAATCAAAGGCTAATGGGCGAAATAAAATTTCTCAAGAGAAATAATTAGGAAAGAGACAACATTTTAAGTTTTCCTAATGGCTGTGATTTTATCTGTACGGCTCAAGTAGCAATGCAGAAATCATAAGAGAACCCAGGGTGAGCAGCGGTAGAAACCCTCCTCTGCTAAACACTGATGCCTCAGTAATCATGACGAAACAACATGTTATGATTTGATTTTCAAGCTATTTCGTATCTGAATGCACAGAGAAGACCATGCACTCTGATGACAGTCGCAACAGACCTTTCCCGGAATGTGAACGTGAAGAAGGCAGCGTAAGTGCAATACTGGTTGCATTCTTCTCTCGGATCATGGAAACTCCTTTAGGAAGACTTTGCACAAAATTAGTATACACTAAACTTGGCTTTGCTATGAGAAACCATATTATGTGAGGCTTTCAGAGAAACTGTAATACCCATGTATTCAACATCTAAATATAATCCGTACATTTTGTGTAAATATTTGTGGAACAAATACTTTTCAAGGAAATACTGTATTTTATGTTTTATTTGCCAATATAGAATTTCAAGCAGATATGTAAATGTGACATTCAAAGATTTTTTTTTTGCCAGACCAAAACCAGGATTTCTCTAAATAACTATAGCGAGCATTATTTTTTTCCTACATCAGTAGTCTTACATTACGTCTTTGTTTCTTTAAGGTTTTTAAAAATGTAAGAAATTAACAGTTGCAAGTCAGTTTTTAGTGGTGAAATACTATTTTAATGATAGTTAATAGCACATAGTTAATAATGCTAATGAAATTCAAGAGTAGGCTTTATAAAAATAGAAAAAGTATGACACTTGGGCTGAATGTCATAGTGAGCAGACTCTGGAAGCTATCCATTATATCTGCATTCACAGAACCTTGCCTTTTTGATAAAAATAATATTCTTAAGAACATTTAATGAACAGGAGCTGTCTCAGTCAGGGTTCACTAGATAAGCAGATATAACACAAGATATACAAAAGTATAGGAAATTATAAGACTGTCTTATGATGATCAGCTACAGAGTAGGATAAAGTGTACAGAGGGCATCTGCAAATTGGAGGCTAATATATTCAATCCAAGGTCCAGGGCTCACTGCAGTGTTTGTTCAAGTTCATATCAGGAGACTGACTGATGGGTCTGCTACAGAAGGCTGAAGATTCTACAGTGAAGGCCAAAGAGTCTACATTGGAAAGCTGGCTTCCCAGGTGGGGACCAAATAGTCTGCACAAGAACCCAAGAGATGATGATCAAGGTAAAGGCAGAGGGTGGACCTCTTGGGAAGAACAAGCAGCAGTCACTCTTCATTCCCCTTTTATTGTATGTGTGCCAGCTTCCTGGGACACCATCTCACTTCCTCCTCTAGAGAATGCTTAGGGTGTTTCCAAAGTGAGAATACAGGCCTCCTGCTGAGTCACCTTATTTAACCTTCTAAACATCTTGGGTTGACACAAGGTATCAACTATAACAGAAGAGTCCTGGTTTTGTTATTCCTGAAAGAGATGATGGTGCTTTATCTGTAGATAATATTAATTTATTATTTCTCTTGCTAGGTCATAATTTTTCAGTTGGGATGCAACTCATTGAGTAAATCCCTAGTGGTTCCAGGAAGATTTGTTAACAGTGTAGGTAATGTTCTCATGGAAAGCAATCTTTGTTTTTGTAGTTTAAAGTGTGTCTGGATTTAGTCGGATTATAATAGATGATAAATTATACCTTTTCGGTAACATAAGGAAGTTGTTGTTTAGATTTTACATGATTAGGTGGCCCTTGTAATGTTTCTTTTTCAGAAATCCTTTCAAGGAAAAGCTTGGTAGAAAGAAAAAAATCATCACAAATTACATCTTGATATTACTTTTATATTTTGGTCATTTCTTTAATAAAGAGTCAATTCAAAAGAAAATTCAATGTATTATAAACATCTACCAAAGGTGTTACACTTCACTCTTAAACTTCACATTTCCATAATTCTTCTTTCATCACTTTTCAGAAACCAACGTCTACATACTAATACATATGAAATAAAAAATAAAGAAAATAATTAAATAATATAAAGAAGCTAATGTGTCTATTATATTCCACTCATTCATTTTCCAGAACTGTAAGACCCCACAGTCCCTGATGCTCAGCATATTACAGACAATCAGTTCCCAATTTAGTACTATAAACACACATCTGCAAAAAGAACTTGCTGTTTTTATACACAAGAATGTGAACAGGATGCTACAACCCTATTTTACTTTATTTAATCTTTTATTTATTTGGTACGGGGTCCCATTACCCAGGCTCGGTGGAGCTGACGTGGCTTGCATTACAGGTAATTGAGCCCAGGGCCTTTTGCTTGCCAGGCAGGCACTTAGATTTAGACTGCCGAGAAGCCCCCTGATCCCCAACTAGAACCTTATTTTAAACATATAAATGAACATTTAATTTGGAGGTCTTGCCAGATGTCATGACCTATGCCTGCAAATCTCCATGTTTGGGAGGCTGAGGCAAGAAGAGTGATGTGAGTTTGATGCCAGCCTGGGGTACATAATGACTTCCAGAATAGTATTTCTGCTGTACATTAATAATAGATAGGAAAACAAAGAAAGTACAATCAATGAGTCTGTGAGAAAACAGTCAAAACCCTAGGACAAATGTATCAAAGTGGATGACATAGACAGATGTATGAAAGAATGGATAGCTGACACATGGATGAATGTATGATAGATATGTAGATAGATAGATGATAGACAGACAGACTGACATAGACATGTGTGAAAAAGGCTTTACTTTTCTACTTAGAATGAGAAACATCTAAGAGCCCTGTAGTAGAAAAGGTATTGTACCATCTATGTATAAACTACCTTTAACATGATGCTGAAGAATCAGTATGAGGACAGGCACCAAAAATAGTGGTATGTAAAATAAACAACAACCTGCATTGCTACCTTAACATGTGCTTGTTTACGTAACATTGTTCAATTCTGTATTGCTATCAGCACATGAGAATGGATCTGGACCTTGTAGCTTCCTGAAACATGGCACCCTGTTCTCATACTACAAAGTAACAGAATTTGTTATGCTGATATTATCCATTCAGTTGTCTAAAATGTGTCAATGATTTTTATTTTAATTGATGCAGTGATGGACTTTGCATGGACAGCCTCATATGTGAAGCTCTGTGCAAAATGTTAGTAAGCAAATATGATGGGGAGGAATTGATCGATGAACCACTATTTCTCTGATGCGTATTGTAAGACTCAACTACAGGAAGCATTGAGAAGAATGGGGTGATGTAAATCTAAAATTCAAAAACTGCACAAAATCACCATTATCACAGTGACATCTCTAAAAATGGAAAATGCAAATTAAGTAAGTTTCCATGAGCTGCAGAACAAACCCTGATAGACTGAGGTGCAATTAAAACAGTGAAAATGAAAATTAAAGGTAGATAAGAGGACACTGACAGACACACATTTGTACAGGGCGAGGGGGCCAGAAGATGAAGAGATGGAAGGCAGCAAGGGGCAGGGACTAGAAGCAGGAAGATGTGTGCCGCACACCTGTGATCTCCTCTGAGGAGTGCAAGCGTCATGTCCTGCAATCACAAAAATGAAATTCTAACTTTTAACGACAATTTCAACAAATATGTCACACAAACCTGATTACTTTAATTTTATCTCAGTAAAACCATCAGTGGGTCAACCCGTAATACTTTCTTTGGTGTGTGTTCATTCTAAGATCTATTAATCTAGAAATGTGCATTTTAAGAAGATAAGGCATATGGAATATTTCCAATAATACGGTTTGGTATCTGGGAGGCACTGGCACTACATACACATTAGAAACGCTTTTTAGAGACATTGCGTATGTGTGAGACTCATTTGGCAACCCAGACAACTGGCTGAGTTCACATTTGAGCAGTGCTGGGAAGCACGTGTCCTTTGGGCCACTACATCTATGTTCAAAATCGTAAGTTGCCCGGGTTTTAATCCTTATGGTTGCTACCGCTTGGCCCTCGTCTGTCAAGACGGCATCATATTCTGCCGTAATCATGACTCAGCCCTGAGAATGACAGCCAATGAAAGTCTAAAGGGCAAAACATTTCATTACTTAGCATATTTCCAAATGCAACTTATATTTATTAGGAGAGAATGATAAATCATTTCTTAGAAGTGTCCTTTGAAGGTTTATTCTTTTGTTTTTTCACCTATTTGTTTTAGAGAAACGGTCTCACTGCATTTCCCAGACTGTCCTCTAAATCCTGGGCTCAAGATTTCCTTCTGCCTGAGCCCCTAACTGGTAAAGATTAAGGAATTTCAATAACACATCACTATTCCTGTTTTTTTTTTTTTTTTTTTTTTATCTTTTTGTAAGTTAGAATGCATATGAAAGAAGTATTGTATTTATTTTATTTTATTTATTTATTTTTACGTGTTTAGTACAGGTCTACAGTGTCCCACTACATAGATCGGACTTGTAGTGGTTCTCCTGTTTTTACCTTCTCAAGCGCTGGGATTACGGGCGCCTGCCACCAAGCCCAGTCTCAGTCGCCAACTCAGCGTGCCCCTGGGGGTGGGGCCGGCAGGGCATGCCAGGGATGGAACCGCAGCCACTGCGCTCTGCCTAAGCAGGCGATGTCGTCCACTGAGCTGTCTGGATAACCCAAGAAGTGTGTTGCATTTCTGCTAAAACCTGAAATGGAGTTCTACATGAAGTAATGCAGAGTTGCTGGTAGCTGGGAGTGTTGCAACCTTTGATCCAAGTATTGATTCTAAAATAATATTTCATTTGTTCTGTTACATTTTTTATTTTACCTTATCCCTTAAGACTGTCTTGTGCTCTGGCTACTTTCCAATTCTGACCCACAAAATTCAATCTAATTTATCAATCTCTGTGGCTATTAAGTTATTCTTGAAGACCTATTATGTGACAACCATTGCGATTCCTATTAACACGCAACAAAGATTAAAGCAAACTGCTGTCAGCTGAAATCGCTTGGGAGAAGACCCAAAATGAAGAAGATCCGTCCTCTTGTGGTGAGTGATGCAGGGAGGAGAGAGACCGCAAAGGAAAGCAGAAGATTAAAAGCTTGGTTTATTTTCCATTTAGTAATAACGATATCTTTGATTTACTGATGCTTAAAAACTGAGAAGCATATAAGTAAAAGAACGTTCGTTTGAAAGCTATTTTCAAACAAAAAGAAACAATAGCAACAAAACCGTCTAGGTGGTTTACGTTTTTTGTTTGTGCGTGCTTGACAAACAGAAAAAGCAGCATTGGAGAGCAGCGTTTTTATCTTCTGACAAATCTTACTGCTTTGGAAAAGGCAGAATGACTTCCCGCTCCTCGTGTGAGGAAGGGTTTTCACTGCTGTTATCAGCAACATGTGCAGATGCAGGAATTACTTTCTGAGAAATTACTTTTATTCCTACAATTTTAAACTTATGTGAAGGAGGACAATCTTTTTACATTTTTCAACATATGTAAAATTTTCAACTCCCATAATTACCTATTGTGTATATCCAGTCTCTTAGCATGTCCTTCCCATAATCATCTTCCTGTGCCTGGAAATCAGGAAATCTTAAGATTCTTCTTTATTTTATGTGAGAAGATGGCACCTACTGGTGATACTTGAAATTGCTGCCGAATGAACAGATTCAAAAATATATGAAAGATGTAAGTACACATGGAAGCAAGATTCCCCTCAAGAAGATTTAAAAATACTTAGGACATGGACAAGCTCTTGGTTTAATCCAGGCTAAATTGAAAGTCCTTGGTTTAATCCAGGCTAAATTGAAAGTCCTGTGGCCTTTAAATTTAATGTCATTTTAGTAATTTAAGATATTACAATTCTCATGTTTTTATCTACTGTAAGCATGCTGAAACAATGTGCTTTTGTCAGGAGTTATTTTTCCCTATTTGTTTTTTGGTTAAAAAAAAGATTGATGGTGATAACTTTTATAAGAAAATAAAGAATAGTGCATGTGGATACATGAAATATTTTACCAATGTATGTAATTGTACTTTGTATCCATGCTTTTTTATTAATTAAAAAGGATAAATATATCAATGAAAGCACCAAATGAACAGAGAAAAACTTGGAACTAATAATACTAAATAAACAATAAAAAATGAAAGAAAAATATAACTTCAATGGAAACTCATGGAAGCTACAAAAGTGTCATTTATAGTGCACTTACAAGCACTTAATGCTTTTTAAATTTCATTAAAAAGAGAAGAAATAAAAGCTGACCAGATAGTTTACCAGACTAAAGCTCCTGCTTAGGGAGAGCTCAGTGGCCGGGGTTCTATCCCCTGGGTGCCACGTCAGCCCCGCCCCGGGGACATGCTGAGAGGGTGAAGGAGCCTGGGCGTGGTGGGGCACACCTATAATCTCACCGCTTGGGAGGCTGAAAACAGGAGGATCACTATGAGCCCGATCAAACTGTACTAAATACATTTTAAAAAAGCAATGAAATTAATATAGTTCCCCAAAATAAGCACGAAGGAGTAAATAGATGACAGCTTTGACACACATGCTGAGGATTGTGTGGCTGAAATACATTTTATTCAGGACTAAATAGGAATGGAAGATAAAGAGATAATCTCATTTAGACATTGGGGAAAATTTTGGAGTCTAAAATTCTTTCGGCCACTGTTGCTATGAGAATAGTAAATCATATACTTAGAGAAAATAAGGTAGCTGCAGCATCAATAGGAAAGATCATCTTGTACGGTCAACTTTGTACAGAGAGTCCAGACTGACAAGAATTTATTATATGGCACATGGATGTATTTGGACCTTTTACATATTTCCTCGTTGATATTTTAGTTCATAAGTCATTTTCCTGCTTTAATTCTTCCTTAATTTAGTTACCGAAGTTCTCTAGCGCATCTGCCAGCCGCTGTCTTTGCTTGCCTGACACCATGTTTGCTTGCCCTCAGTCCTTTGCATGGGCTATACTTTCCGATTATCTTATATGGTCTGCAATATTTTGTGGTTTAAAACTAAAAATTCAAATATTGTAATGTGGTTACTCTATAAATAAGATTTTATTCTGTTTCTGTGTTTGCAGAATTGATTCTTTAAGGCTGAATTTGTGTTCCACCAATATTTTGACTGTGGTTTTCCTATATTCTAGCACCATTATTTAAGTCCACTTTGGTTTGCTTAGCATTCACTTTTTGACCCTTTTCTATAGTTCTGAGGGAGTTGATTCTAAAATTTCTGATCACTTATTTATTATGATTATTTTTTGCAACAGAGTTCGGTAATTTTACACCAGTATTTCTTTGTGACCCTCCCTCCTCAAAGCAGGCATTTAAAAAAAAATATAGAATCCATATTCTTCTCTAAACTGACATAGTTTTATTACTAGTGTCATTACTATTATATACCATTATTAAATTTTAAAATGACTATATTTATATTCAGAGATAACTATACGATTAGATAATGTTTGTGATACCAGCTTGACATAGTAAGAAAAATAAGTTTAGATTTGTCTAACAGTAACTTAAACGTTTAAATTTTCTACCCCAGTAATATATTAACATACTTAAAAACCCAGTTTTTTGGGGGACAGGGAGAAAGCTCAGTGGAATAAGTGCTTGCCTGGCAAGAGCAAAGTCCCTGAGTTCAATTCCTGGTACAGAAAAACAAAACAAAAATAATTTTTCAAATTTTATGGACAAGATTTGAAATCTGAACCTTTGTGTTCTCAAATAATATTTTATGGTGTTGATCAAGATTGTCTCCGGAAGGCCTTCTGTGCTGCCAGGAAGGGTATGGAAGGTGACTGAGTCATGCATGGTGTCCTCTGCTGGGGAGTTCAGCCACTGTTTGTGAGAGCCTGGCTGGAGGAGGCAAGTCACAGAGGCAGAGAATGTCTTTGGGCCTTGTCCTCTGCATACTACCTAGACATCCCGTTCCTGCGAGCAGCTGTCTTCAGCTATCCCCTTCTTTGAAGCTGTCCTGCCTGGGGCAAGCCAACTGTGGACTGCTCCCTGAGCTGTGATAACCTTCTTCTCTTACAAACTGTTGGCATCAGGTATTATGTCTCAGCAGTGGGCAAGTGACTATATTGGAAAATGTAAGCATATTTTCTTGTGCCTCACTAGTCTTACACAAGTGAAAATTAGTATGTCCTAAGGACAAGAATTTTCCTTTATAATGTAAAAGAATATATTAAAACTATGTCGTCTTAGCCATGCTATATGGCATGTGACATGTGGTATGCTTCTAATGTAGTCTACTTACATAAATATTCCTTTATATTCATTTTAAAATTCATTTAGTCCATATATATAATCAAAATTAACTAAACCAATAGTTCTAACACAAATCACTATCAAGACAAAAAAATATCTGTACCAGTATTTGGAAAGATTGTGTCCCAAAATGGTATTTAAAAATAAATTATGCAAAATAAAGCAAGTTCCTCTGTGGGATCTATGACTCAAAGAAAATTATATTGAAAACTGAAAGGTGAGAAAAGTGAAATGATGCTACAACACCACAAGATGGCACATTACGCCACTGAACAGATTTTCCTTACAGTGGTAAGGTCCTATTTTTCCTTCTAATACACATTGACTTCTTGTGGAATTTAAAGAAATGATAATAAAAACTTTAATACAGTAATAATTTTAATAATATTTTGTTTTTGAAAGCCGGTCTATGGAAAACTTTTCAATTAAGTTTTCTTTTTAGGTTTGTATATGTATGATATATTTTTTTTTCTTAAGTATGGATGAATTATTTTATGCTATGTGAATTTCTGTATCAGATTATCTCTAAATATTTAACTTTAAAATATATTAAGTAAGCATCAAAGTGTAGAATACAATATTTATTTTAAGTTATAGAGAAAAAGGGTTTCCAGTCAGTGCTCCAAAACCTTGATGCACGCAAAAGGACTGATGAATAAAATCAAGTCATAAAATAAAAAAATGACTGAAAACAATTTTATGTTAATATTTCATTTCATGTTAAATGCATTATTATTTAAATTCCCTTAATTGTTGTGTTCTTTTGCCTATTACTTCATCTTGAATTCTGTATTCTCTAAAACCATATTTCACTCTGAAGCTTTGATTTTCTTTTAAAAATAGAATACAAATGTGCCCTAACATTAGTGTACAAAGTATATGATAATCATAATAAAATTTTTAAAGTATATTGAAGAATGAAGTAAATCAACAGTGAGAACAAGGAGGAGTTTCTATGTAGAGGTAATCCAGAGTGAGAAAAGTTCTTGCAATAAAAAATTCTACCTGTTCAGGAAGCAGGAGGAGGATCAGGGCTGCTCTCTGGTAAAACATGCACGTAGTAGCATAGTTGCCAACGGAGGCTGAGACTGTACAGGAAAGCAATTTATTTGTAAAGAGAAACACCTCACTTCCATGAGTGTAGAGAAAATCTAAGTGTTCAAATAAGGAGTTATTGCACTTCTATTTAACATTCCATGCAAGTTAACCGTGAGTGTCAATGTGATTGGATAAATAGCTCCTGGAGACGTGATAGGGTTGTGAAGGTACTACACTTGCCTAGGAGTTAAAGGACTGATGAGTCCAGATGGGATATTAGGATTAGGACTCAGAGAAAGTGGGTCACACTGTGGTGATCTGGGGATTATGTGTGGCTTCTGGCAACTTCTTGATTTTTTTCCCATCTACAATAGGATAATTAATTTTTCTCCACTATATTGTTAGCCCATGATTTTTCTGTTTTTAGCACCAGCTGTTCACAGAATGAAAGCATGCTCTAACATAAATCTTTCTTATTTAAATTCTTTTTATCAGGTACTTTTCTCCTACAGTTGGAAAGCTACCTAATACACACACTAAAATGTCAGTCTCCAAGCTGAATAGTGGTATAAAACAGCAGCATGTGGGTCATAGAAATCAGTAATCTTTTCACATATTCTAATTAATAGTCATAAGTGGTAACTTAAGAAGGAAAGGATATCTCAGCGATGTATATGTGTATGGAAATTCTAAGCTAATCAGATCTAAAGCAAATATTCATTGATTTATCAATGTACTTGAAAACTGTATTATGTCATCCATAATATTTATAAGTGTGAAAGAATTGTTTTAAGCCTTCAGGCCAAAATGTTGAAAGAGAGAGGCCACAGAGATAGCTCAGTGGTGTAAGCACATATCTAGGCAAGCACAAGGACCTGGATTTGATCCCCGGTAACACATGCCATGCAGGCCCCACCCCCAGGCACACCACGCTGGCCACCAAGATCACCCTGGTGGCTCACACTTGTAATTCCAGGACTGGGGAGACTGAAAACAAGTGGATCACAACAAGTCTGAACTGCGTAGTGGGTCCCTGTACCAAATACATGAAATTAAAAACCAAACAAAATAAAACAAAAATGTTGAAAGAGAAAACAAGAAGAACCCGTGCTTATAGTACTTGCTGAATACAGGGAATCTATATGTAGCAACAATCCAGAACTCAAAGTTAAACATATCTTCTATTTGTTGATTGTAGAAAGAACATAAAAGAATATGAGCAGAATAAGAAAGTGAATAATAAAAAAATTTAGCTTGTGTTATGTCTATTAATGTCGTGGGAACTAAACTTGGAGAAACACTGAAGCCTAAAAGGAAATTTTAGATGTATCATAAAAGTGAAAGCTATGAGATAGGAGGGAAACATGGAAAAGTTATTAACAAATAATTCTTCCAACCATAACTTAACAATTGATATTACAAGATAATTAGATATATAGAAGTTAGAAAGCATGACCTTTTGTCTATAGAACTTACCATCTAATGAACCAGGGACTATATAGAAGTTTATTAAAAGGTAGGACCGAAACAGATCACCATAATGTAATGAAAGAGGACAAAAGACAAAGCTATACATGAAAGGTTTCCTGCAAGAGCTTGTTCTATGGCAAACCGTTCACCTAGAAAAAAATGTCATGAAGTTCTTCCTGAATAAGGAAGCACAGAAGTGAGTGCTGCTTCTGACACATGGAACTTGTCTTCCTGTGAAATTACAAAATGTGTCAAAGAAAGCAGTCTTAGAGAAAGAAGGTATAACAGTACATATATTTAGAGGATAAAATAATAGAATGAGGTGTACAGTCTTACTTGATGACAATGGAAAATATTATATGAGGCTGCGAAATAAGAGAAAGGTTTCCTGGAGTCTATAGCAATGAACATAAGGCTTCAACAGTGAGAAAGATGGAACAAATCAGACACACAAACTGAAATATCACATGGTTTGTCTTATTTCATGAGAAACCAAAAGTATAAGTAAAGAGCAAAGTAAAAGATAGATGATAGAAAATGGGTCTATCTTCTACAAAAGGGAAGTGGACTAAAAAATGGAGGGGAAGAGGATTTAAAAGTGTGGTTTACATGAACCAACTTCCCATAAGGCGTATTGCCATAATGTACCACTATTATGGCCTAATAATAAAGCAAAAATTCAAATAAGAAAGTGTTGGGCAGAACCATGGGGTGGAAGAGAATAATTCAAAATGAGGAAATCTTTTAAAGTTATTGAAAAAGGGCTCTTTTGGAAATAAGAAACAGTACATGATTAAATTATAAATTCAGTGATTCAACTACTGTAGGCTCTTACTCATTTAATCAGTGATTTTATATTTTCTTCTAGCCTGAACTGTGTTGATAACTATAACAAATGTATCTTGAGTCATAAGAAAAGCAGAAAAGGAACATAATCTTATTTCTAAGATAAGGCATAGAGATTTTTACATTCATGTGTACAAAAAGGTTGAATTTCATTACCAACTCCAAAAATCTGCCAAATAATGAAGTACTATGATTTTGTGACTTAGTGTAACCCAGTCCTTCTTAGAGACAATCTAGAATTAAGTGGATTAATGTAGCTCAGAATTAAAAGTATACCAATAAAGACACATATGGACTGAAAACATGCAAGTAAGCAAAGAACTAGGCTACAGCCTTGTACCAACATAGAAATATAATTTCGTAACTTAAGAGCAAAATTTGCTAGGGACAGCTTTAAGGAATAGGCTTTTTAAAATTTTTATTCATTTATTTATATATTTGTATATTTTGGGGAGTAGATTTTTTACTCAAATGTGATTAACTCAAGTTATTTTTGTAAATATTTTCTCATGCATAAATATTGGAGGAAAGTTATTCATCATAGGAAAAGTGAGACACTTACTGAAGATGAGAAAAAAAACATCAGTAACTATATGTATGACAATTTATTCCTAGACCCAAAGAACAGTACAATATGATTAAAATGTATAAAGGGCTATGGAGAAAGAGATATGAGTAGGACGGTATGGTGAAAAATGACAATAAGCAATCATTTACACATGCAACATGTGCCAGCGTATCACAGTTTTGATGAAACAGAAATGAGATAACTCAAAGAAATCATTGAAGGGTAAATACTGACACTGATGTGTCTGAAAGGCATCATTTTTCTCTGTCTTCAGAGGCAGAGGGCAGAAAATGCTTTGATTATGCACTTCCTTTCATTGGAACATTGCTTCATACTCAACATGTCCAGATCCACCCTAATTTCTTTCTAGTGTCTCTATGTCATTTCCACAGAGAGGTCTTACTTATAAACTGATCCAAAATAGCCAACACTCATGACTCTTGCCCTGCTCTAATTTTCATCACAATGCATTTGTCACTTCCTGGCACTGCAGCATGTGTGCTAGTTTCTGAGGCTATTAATCTAAATCAGTGTACCAAAATTCTTGGAAGCTGAGCAGGATGATTAGATAAAAAATATGATATCAGTAGAACTAAAAAGAGTCTTGGTAATTCCATACCAAAATACTAAAACAACTTTTTTCTTTGCATTTGAAGAGAAAATACCATAGTTCAAGGATAAATAATGGATTCATAACATGAAATTCACTTGCATTTGTCTTTTGTGTATTTGTGATTTTAAAATTATTTTGATGGTCAGTGTGTATAAAGCCTGACTTCCTCTCTAATTTCATACTGACTCCAAGTAATGAGGTTCTGTAAAGTACCTGATGGTTGTAGCATGTGCAAGTGTTGACGGAACAGAGAGGAACATGCGTTTGGAGCAAATGGAAGAGTGTGCGTGATTCCTTTGCAGTTATACCCTCTAGACTTAAAGAAAAGGAGATTATTGTTATGATTTGAGAGTCCATTGTTCATTTAAGTGAAGTGTCTGTTATTCTTTTCCAGATAACTCACATTTGTTATTGAATGATACCACAGTTAATAATTACAGATATTTATAAGAAGTCCTAGTTTCTTTTTTTTGGTACCTGACTGCCAGACTCAGAGTTTTCATTGAGTCCTCATATAGAATTGGGTTAACAAGCTTCTACAATGCAAGTCTTCCCAGGATAAATTTAACTAGTAACTCAGGTTTCTGGGGAAAACACCCAGAAGCTAAACCATTAAGGTAATTACAGGGAAAGAGAAATGAACTGAGGCAGATTGCTACAGCAAAAGTCATAGATCTAACTTAATTGAATTCTCTGAATAATAATAAAAAATTGCATCAAGTGAGACACAGAGAAGAATTTTAAGTGAAGCCTGGAGCCATGGGTGATACCTCATTATAACAGAAAGCAGTAAGCAGAAAGATTGGAAAGTGTTGGACTGAACACATTTGTTAAGAGATATAAATTGTATGAGTTTTAAAAAACCTTAATCACAGTCTTCATATATTTAAATACAAATAGAAATATTACTGTGCATTGGCCAATTTTTCAAAGTATAATTAGTGTAGATTCATTTTTCAACTAATAAAAGAATACACAGTAAATAATTGTTTTTTTTCCTGAAGTATATTGCTTGTTCTAATAGATGAACCACAAATATAACAAGATCTGATGTTATATTTGATACATATGAGGAAGGCAGAACAAATAGTGACTGCTTATTTTATATCACTTTAAGATCCTTATGTCACTCATAAAATTCCTTTGTATTTCACTTCTCATAATTCAAGCACTTTACTATATTTGGATGTATTGTCCTTTTAAAATAAAGCATATTTTGTTTTTATTTTTGTTTGTTTGATTTTTATATATTTGGAACCGCATCTCACTACTCAGCACAGCCTCACAGTGATCCTCTTGTTTTCAGCTTCCCTAGCACTGGGATTACAGGTCTGTGTCACCAAGCATGATCTCAGTGGCCAGCTCAGCACACCTGGTGACAGGGCTGGTGGGCGTGTGGTGCCGGGAATTGAACCCTAGTCCCTGTGCTTGCCCAAGCAGGCACCTAGTCCGCTGAGCTATCTTGCTGACCCTAAAGTATATTTTAATATATTTTAGACCCAGTACTTATAACATTTTTCTTTATTTTTAAAACAATCTTGATTTTTACTAGATGACACAGAAAATTTTCTGTTAAACTATGAGATTTCTGTAATAAATTATTTCTCCTTCTTACCAATAGACTTGAAAAAATCAAATACAATTAAGTGATTCTAAGAATTTAAATCTTTTTCTTTTAAGAAGTGGAATTATAATTTCATAATGTCATACAGATGATAGATCATTTTGTAATTGAGCATAAATTAAGAAAAAAATAAGTTTCTTATGGTAGCATTGGTTCACTGCACTAGATTGCAGCCAGAGTCTTCAAACACCATCATCACTGAAGTCACCTTTTTTTGTATTTATCAAGAACCTGTTATAAAATGTAAGTGCAAACTATGCGCTCTTACCTACAGGAAGGGATAATTACTGAGTATATCTTCTAATGTTTTATTATGTCCAGTTTTAATTTGTTTTCCTTATTTTTTCAAAACTTGAGTGGATGAACTATTGAAACTGAAAAGTAGGGACAGAACTTTGATTTCTACATCGTACGATGCCCATTATTTAATTTTAAATCCCATTATTTCAGCTAGGAGACCTTCTAGTCATCCAATTTACCTGCAGATAAAATCACTTAATTTCCTAAATCTCACAATATGAAAGTCCAGGATATTAGTGTTACTAAGTAGACACAGGAAATATACTTTATATTACCTTGCATGTAATAGATGAGGGATTTTTTTTTTTTTTCACCAAGCTCTCATTTGGTATCTTCTTGAATAAGATTTAAATGGTTGATCAAAATAAACACAATTAATGAAAGTAAAGGACACATTATCTTTAATAGTCCTTTAAAAATGGACTACAACTTTGACATACATCGTATTATTCCTGTCACCTTCAGTAAAACTTCTGGAAGTCCTTTCATTAGTGTTTTTATGAAGAGCTATTAAAACAAGGTGAACGATGCTACCGGGTGAGCTTTAGTGTAAAAGCAGAACTGTAAGCTTCGGTGACTTCATCCACCTTATGGACTGGATCTGGCACCCTGAACTTCTGCCTCTTCTGCAAAGTAAGAGTTGATCAAAATAAAAAACAAAGAGTTGATTAAAAGAGGAACACATTTTAAATTCACTCATGACATCAAAGCATCTATGGCACCTAAACTTAAGACTCCCAGGAAGATGTTGACGCTGCCGTACATCTATTACAAATAGCCCAAGTCATTAACATCAACAATAAAATCTATTAAGAATATAGAGCATGAGAGACATTCATTCATTGCTGATCAAAAGCCAAAATGGTGAAGTCACCTTGGAAGACAGATTGCCAGTTCTCAGAAACATACCTCAATTTTAATTACATACGTCAGTAGTTGTTAAACGTTGTATTTACTGAAAGTAATTGAAGGCTGTCTTCACAAAATTCTGCATACGAATAGATAAAGCCATTTAGTTATGATGTCAAAAGTTAGAAGTAACAAATACATCCTTCAAGTGACAAATAAATAAGCTTCCAGATATTCAGCACTGAAGACAATGTGCTTCAAAACATGACAAGACATGGAAAAGACTGACACGCATATTTGTGTTTGACAAAAGCCCATCTGAAATGACAGCTGTTGTCACTACTTTTTCTTGTCACTAGGGCAGAAGAGCCCACACTCATATCCTGAAGGACAAGCAGCTTATTTGGGCTCACATTGTTAATGCACAGTTTGCATCTCCCCAGCAGGAACGTGGGGTTGAAATGTGCAGGCGGAGGAAATCTGCTGAGGTCACTGCCTCCAGGAAGCAAAGAGGAAAAATGAACCAGAGAGTGAGACATATCTTATAAGGTCCATGGTAGCCCAGGCACACTCCTGTAATTAAACACACTTTTTTAAAAAATCTCACGTATAGCATATGAGACTCAGAGGGGACATTTAGATCTAACTCACAGCAACTACATACTGTATGTTTTTAACTCAATGACATTGTAGAAATAACAAAACTGTAAAGAGAGTAAGAATATCAATGGTGTCCAGAGGCTAGCAGCATTACTAAATATTAGATAAACTCAAAAAAATTAAGGATAGTGAAAAATAATACTGTTGAAACTAGATATTAAAAAGGCTATGCTTCTGCAGTGAGCATGTTTCACTCCTTGTCAAAGATAAGGTGAATGAGTGTGTTTGTGGTTGTGACGGTGTCTTCTATTCTATTCCACTGATCCTTAGGTCTTTTGTTTATTTCTTCCAGTACCATGCTGATCTTGTCAGAGTAGCTTTGTGGTGTAATTTCAAGTCAGGGATTGCAGTGCCTTCTGCACACACTAAAGATTAAAATTGGACTCATATCTGTCACTGGGCACTAAACTAAAGCCAAAATGTAACAAAGATACATATATTTAAACAGAATCACTGAATCTACTGAGTGAGAAATAGGTAGAAACTTTGAAGACAGGAGTAAGCAGAGATTTCATGAACAAAAAGCAAACTGCATAGGAAATGTTTTAAAGAATCAGCAACTGAGATCTCAACTTACCAAAGTTTCTGCACATCAAAAGAAAAATCAACATAGTAAGAAAAAAAAACAATGAAATGGAAAAATAGTTTAGTTCACTGACCCTCAGACAAAGGCATTTTATGTCGAACATATAAAGAATTGAAAAAAAAATCAGGTTCTCAGAACTGAAAGCTCACAATCCAAACATGGGAAGCTGAAATGAATAAGCACTGGGGGCTTGGCCCTAGCTCAGTTGTTTAAGTGGCTGCTTCCACAAAGCTGTCAGCCTCA
>NDGM011193184.1:0-21930 GCA_002564305.1 Octomys mimax | reverse complement strand
TAATTTAAGTTTTAAGACCATCCAAATGTTTGCACTGGGCCATTCTGATAATCAAAACTAATTTCCCTTACTTAGAGCTGACTTATAACAAATATTATGGCTTGTATCTAGATGTGCCCTAAAAGCCTTATGCAATTAGAAGTGGAGAGTTTCAAATGTGGCTGGATTAGTGTGTGATGCTGGGCTTTAGGGTAAGAGGGTAATGAAAGCTCCACACTGGTAAGTTTGCATCCTAGATGGAATATAAAGGTGGAGAGGGAAGGTGGTCCTGCTACCACCTCAGTACCACGCCTGCTTCTGCAGCTTGTGGCTTTTCTGTCTCTGCCTGCTTGGACTATTTCTCCTCTGCACTTCCCCTTTCCCACACCATCCTTCTGTGAAGGCAGTTGACAATGGACTGAAATCTCTACACACTCTGAGCTAAAACAAACTTTTCCTTTTTTAATTAGGGGTCATGGGTATTTTGTATCAGCAAAGGGAAAGTAACTAAGACAAAAATTAAGCACATTTAACTGATATTAAATTTTGATAGGTACATGTATCTAACAAGCTGCTGATATATAATTGGAGTATACCTGGAGTCATGTAAGAGAGGTAGCAAGGATGACATGTGGGTGATCGACATGCTCATGCCACAGATTCCTACTGGCAAAATTACTGGCCACAGAATCTTAACAACTCACAGGAGTCATTAGGTTTGTGGTTGTTTCAACAAAATTGCATATCTTTATAACTCTTCTTTACATTCATTTTTCCCCCCCAATGTATCCAATCTCCTCTGGCATTTATGGGAGAAAGAATTACATAAATACACCTTATAAACTTTCTATTATCTGTTTTTTTTTTTTAACCAGGAATTGAACTCAGGCCCTTGCGCTTGCCAAGGAAGTATGTATTCCACTGAGCCATCTCCCTGTCCCTATTATCTGTTTATGTAAGAAGTATCAATACAGGGCCCATGGAGCGAGCTCAGTAGAATAAGCACTTGCCTGGCAAACACGGGGTTGAGTTCAATCCCATTACCACAAAAAAGAAAAAAGAAATATCAATACATAGACCATCTGTAAGACTCATTTTCCTATTACAGAACAAAGTGTCTGACACTTGGATCTAAAATACGGAGATTTATCGTAGCTTAGGATTCAATCTATAACTATTTAGCTGCAAGACAAAAAGAATACAGTGGAAGTACATGGCGGGATAAAGCTGCTGAACTCCTGTCACCCAGGAAGCAAAGAGACAAGAGCAGAAGTGAAGAGGAAATCACATTCCTGGAGTCACAACTCTAGTGATCCCCCTGTCTGGTCAATGCTTATGTCCTGGATGGAGCATGGTGGTGGCTTCCTATAATCCCAGCATTCAGGAGACTGAGGCAGGATGATTGCCATGAGTTTGTGGCCAACCTGGACCTTACACAAGTACATAAGTGTATTCAAGGAAAACCTGCATCACAAAGTGAGACTCTGCAAAAAAAAAAAAAATAGAATAAAAAAACTCCACAACCTCTAACCTATTTAAAAATGAATTTATTGATTTAAACCCATATTCCAATCAAATTTCAATAGTTCCTCTGCTGGACACATGAGACTTTTGGGAAATATTTTAATTTAAACCTAAGACATAAGATTGCTTCCCAGTACCCCCAGAAGTTCATGTTTATCTCCTTATGCAAAATCCTTTTAGTCCACACAGAAGAATCAACAAATTCTTCACAAATTCAGCATTGCTCAAAATTCTAAGTCCAAAGTTTCCTCTGAGACTCAGGTTAGAATCTTACCTATATGCCTTAATATATATTTCAAAAATAAATGTACATAATCCCAATTTACAGTAGAACAAGGTAAACATTTTGATTCTAAATTCCATGAATAGAGAGATAGAAAGAAATCGGATCAAATCAAGAGTGAGAACCAGCCTGAAAATCATTCTTATGGATCCACATGCAGCACGCAGTCCAGGTTTTGGTGGGATTTAAGCTCAAAAGAGATTGGGCAGCCCTGTGTACTTGGCCTGGTTAGGTGCAGCCCATGTTCTCTCTCTTTCTCTGAAGCTGACTCCATTAGCTGTCTTCAGATTTCCTCAACAGCTGCTCCACTTTGTGGCTTCTTCAAATCTCAGGTTTCCACTACATCAGAAGCTATATTCTCACAGCTACACACGTCACCACAGCTGGGGCTTATTGTCTAGCCTCCCAGGTTTTCCTTTTTCCTTTGAAATTTGCATGGATTTCACATCCACAGTTTGCATTCTACATGCCTGAAAAGCCGTCAATATGCGGCTGACAGCAAGGTCGGCCTCCAGCTTCAACAGCAGCTGATTGAGACCCTGCACCCTGATAGAGAGGACAAAGACGATGAGTGCCTGCACCGCTGATTTCAGGAACACCTCCTGGGGAGCTTGAGTGAACAGAACACTGTTCATTGTGGTGGAGAACAGCGGGAACAGGGGAAGGAGCAGCAGTTGTGAAGTCTATCCAGCCTGTCTCTTTCCTTCCATGCTGACTGCAAAAACTGGGGCTCCACCGCGAAGATCGGAGCTTCTCTGAAATGGTGCTGCTGTGAAGTTAGGGGTGAAGATCAGAAGTCCTCCACAGAAGGGGGGCGCTCAGAATCCTTCTTCAACCCCTTCCTATATCCTTTTTGTGCTGATGCATTTTGTGGCCAGCCCTTCCCAACCTAAAGCGGGGCCCCCATGCCCCAGGGAATGGAATCGTTGAGCTGAACCAGCCAAGCTTCTGACATCCCAAGTTGACACAATGCATCAACCACCACATGCCCAAACTCCAAGAAATGAATGAAACAGTCTGTGTAAATTAAGGGCTTGATAAATTTTCTACCAGAGTTATAAAATTTCAATTCTCTCCTTCACTAATGTTTCCCTATTTCAGATGTTGTAAATATGGCCTTCGATTTTTAAGAACAGAGTGTACTTTGCCCTATTTCTAACTTTCTTTCTCTTCAGAGTAGCTGGAGTTGGTCTATACGGTAGCATGAAGACATGCACGAAGGGGTTCAATTCCACTCGGCAAATATTCACCCCATTTTTCTTTTGTAGGTGATGTGAATATTGATGTCATGACTTAACCAAATGAAATTCCAGTGTTTTCATTGCAACCAATGTGTTGTATCTGTACGAGATTCCTGTGCCTGGTACAACTCATTTCAGATTGGATAGGAGTAGGTTGGATCCACAGCCTCAATCATTTTGCATTTTTGGTAGGTGTGTAGGGGCTTCCTCTTCTCTTTGCTGCATGAGGATCTTGTACAACAGTAAAATGCTTTGAAGGATTCACATTAATCCTTTTTGACCTTTTTGGCCTCATTTCGAATTAAAAGCCAAGGGAATTTTTCAGTTTTTGAGATATCTACAACTATCTATATCTATATCTGATCTTTATCTATTAGTTTCTGAAGTTCTCAACACTACAAAATTAAACTGGAAATTAAAACTCATTTAGTAAATGCTTTGCTTTATTTACACAAGTTTATGGTTTTTTTAGGGAAATGTTTCCAAAAGGACCAAGATTTCATTATATCAGACAAGAAATGCTGGGAAAATAAAATTAGTAAGAACTTAATATTATTAGTAACCTTTTACTGTCATGTCAAAACTAGACTACTGTTGGTATGATGGACCTAGGGAATTCTGAACAACAGGACCATTAGCAACATCCATTTTTTGATGTACAAGCATCCTGCTACATCATCCCTCATGTAGTCTAGTCAAGTGATTCTTGTAGCTTCTGTTTATAAAAATTGTGAATCTCCCATCTTTTCTGTGAGTATAAGTTCATACCTCTGTTCTTTGTAAAAGATCAACATGTTCTGCCATCCAAGACTATGTCTTTAAATGGCACAGACCCAAGGCAGATGGTCAAATTATAAAAGTTGTTCCCTGTCTAGAAGAGAATCAGCAACAATCACAGCAACTAATTTGAACATATGCTGGCATACAACCTACAATTTCTTTCTCATTAACAAACAATAAAGAAACATTTATCGTTCAGACTGCCATAGAAATTAATCATTTTCACTGTTGAGTAGATAGACTTACCTAAAATATGGCTTATTGGTACATAAGGCCTTCATTCTTTTATAGAAAGTTACATTTGTGTTTCCCAACTATACCAGTAAAATTATTAAGAAATATGTAGAATCTTAGACTTTTCCCTATTTGCAAAGTCTTAAGTTAGCCTTTTTAAAAATCTTATAAATACTGGCAGAAGACTCAAATGTCTGGGATCAGAGAAGAGGGAAATGCAGTTTCTTATAACAATGGAAAAAGAAATAGTAGAGAGGAGTAAGCTTTCTTCAGTTCCCTGCAACATAAGTCTAAGTAACATAAGTAAAGTCTAAGTAACATAAGTAAAGCAAAGACATGAGATGATACTTTGACAAGCAGTATGTATTATTACAGGAAGAAAATACAGAATTTAGAGAATTCTAATAACTTATAATATGCAGTAGATACTTTTGTTTTCAATGGACAAAAGAAGCATAATACATTTACAAGTTTGTTCATTAGTAACAAGCATATTGCTCCTGGACCTTCATTTATGTCAAAACACACACAAAAAAATAGCTAACTGATAGTGTCATGTGAACATTACAAAAATTTAAAAGTACAGCAGTACACTTTTACTTTTCTTTTTAAGTATCAGAATAGTTGAACTGTACTTATCTTCTCTCATCTTGTGATACACTTTCATGATTGAAGTATTTTCATACTCCAAAATTTGTATCCTAAGTTTATACTGTCTCCAAATGCACTGTATTTTCAGTGTTATCAAAAACTTTTAAGAGTTATTTTTATGGGGTATCACTTGTGCAAGGACATCTGCATCCAACACAGCCTTCCTTTTCATCTTTGTTGACAAGTTCATTTTCACTAATTTCCTTGCTCACTTTTATTCTTTCCTTTTGAGCTTTAATTTATTTGAATATTTCCCACATTATCTATTTTTGAGTTTAACACCTGTGCATAGTGAGGCAGCCCTATGCACAGGTGTACATGAACAGATATTCAGTGACAAAGCCACAAAAGACTTTGAAGGAAGTGATGAGATTGGGCTAGGATTACGACAATCATTTGTTATTTACAAAGTAATTATTGAATGTGGATCTCATTCTATATTTTTCTATTCAGTGTTCACATGTCACAGTAACTGAAACGTGAACACTGCTTTGGAAAATTAATGTTATTTCGAAAAACCATTGTAACAGAAACCATAAATCTAGATCTATGCTAAATGAAGACTGAACTGAAGGTGTACGCACCTGGGACCTGGGGAAAATGAAAACCTGGGAATATGAAGGGTGGATGGGGTATGAATGTGAGAGAGAGTGATCAGTGAGAGGCCAGAAGAAGAAGAGGTAAAAGAATTAAGGCATGTGAGAAAAAATATTTAAAAAGCTAAAACTTACTATAAAATATACAGATACCTCTTGTTCTATGCATGGGATTTTTTTTTAAACTTGAAACATTATCAAAATATATTTAATAATGTAAGTTAAATATTTGAAGTAAAAATTACTTTCTCAATGTAACTTTTGGCTCTTAATTTGCCTTTTTAGAATGATATAAATAATACCTCAATAATATTTAGATACTTTTCTAAATTTAGGATAATTGTCTATAATTTTTCTTTTTTTATTGGAGATAATTTGTACTAATTGCTCTTCACTTAAATCAGAGCAATCAAAATAAATATTGTATATTAAAGTACAATAAGAATCAACTTTAGTATTTCGATAACTGTGTACTTTGAGTGAATGCCAGTGTAATGACTACTACATTTCAGATTATTTAGTTAATTAGCATAAATTAATTTCATGTAAGTGATTATAATCTGATATTGCCAATAAAAGTAGATGTTGCTTTTAAAATGAAAATCAAATATATTTTTACATGTAGAGTCTCTGTGGGAATGCATTTTTGAAGTGAAGTATTTGCAATTTGTACTTTCTGCATGAAACAAGTGAAATAAATTTCTTACAATGTTTTTAAATGTGGGATAGTCTTGTCCATAACTGAACATTTTGCAAACAAATATTGGTACTTCACTTTACAGTATTTTTCAAAACAAAGTACCTTCAAACATATGGAAGACTTTAACAAACTCTTTGAATAATGATGACAATGATAGAATTTAAGTATACCCAATAGCTTGTATTTCATTAGTAGCATATTTTAAGACTCAACAGCATTGCAGTATTTTCCTAATTTTTGTTACAAAAAGAAAGTAACAGTTTATTGTGGTAATACTTCATATTGGCCTACTTCTGTAAATTGTCTTTAAGCTCTAGGGCAAAAAGAAGAACATTCATGTTTTTAAATTGGATACAAAAGCAGTATTTATCCTGTAGCTACTGTCACATAAATTGTCCAGCAGAGGCTATTAGATATGTCTAAATGTAGTGCAGCTCAGCCAATCATAAACACTTTTTTTGGCATGCTTTTGAGGTGAGCTTATTTAAATTTTTGTGAATATTTTAGAGATGTAGTATAAGTTATTAAATGTTTTTGAATTTTACTAGCATAGTTTTCAAAACATATGATGCATACTCAGTCCCATTTCTTTAACCTGTGAAGTCTTTTTAGAATGAAATGTTGTTACTCTTTGCTTCTGTGAAAAATGGTAAAAGAAGAGAAAAAACTGGAAATAAGATGAAAAGGAAAGGAAATAAGCAACAGTGAAGATTTAAGTTGAAGTTTACAGTAAATGGAATCAGAAACTTAAATCACTATGATAATGTTCACAATCACAGTTAAATAATTTAAGGATATTCTTATGGGAGTTCACTATCTTTGTCATCTATCTTCATCAGTCTTTTTTTTTTTTTTTTTTTTTTTTTGCAGAACTGGGGATTGAACTCAGGCCTTGCACTTGCCAGGGAAGCGCTTATTCCACTGAGCCATTGCCCCAGCCCCTTCATCAGTCTTATCATCTATCTATCTATCTATCTATCTATCTATCTATCTATTTATCTATGTCTGTATGTATCATCTATATCTTAAAATCATTTTGATGCACATTGTATTTTTACTTTTCGCCTACTACCTAAAGAAATTTAATTGCTTTAATTATAATTTGTCTTTTAGGTAGATATTTAGTGAGATGGAGCAAATACTTACCATGTCCCTTTCCATATATTGATAAAATATTTATTTATTTCATATTTCCTTTTAAAAATGTTGTAACTTGTGTCTAGATGTCCCTCCAAAGACTCATGGTTATAGGGGCTTTTTCAGAGGTGACTGGATCTAGATTGTGTGACTCTGGGATTGATTCACAGTGCAGTGCTAAGATCAAGAGCACTCAGATTAAGGGTGTGAGTGCTATCTTTCCTAAGTAAGGTGGATAACATGTAAGTGATAGGAAGAGCTATTGTCATTCCTTGTTGCTTTGCATCCTTCTCCCTGCCATAACCTGTTCTCTTCTGCCATGCCACCCTGACTTGGGACCAGCCATCACTGCTCCAGCCTCTACATACTGTGAGCTAAACAGATCTTTCATCCTTCAACTTTGTTTGCCAGGTATTGGTGTGTCAGCAATAAGAAAAGGTAACAAAAACTAAGAGAAACAGTGAAACAAATTTTTTCATTTTCATGATCCCTTATTTTGCTATTCCTACCTTCAGAGCTAGTATCAGGAAAAGGTGTGTGTGTGTGTGTGTGTGTGTGTGTGTGTGTGTTTATATTTTACCCTCTGATGGGGCAAAAGAGACTCTTTTTTTAAGGGAGGGTCACTTAAATTCACATAAAAGATAAACTCTTGCCTTTACCTCCTCTCATGTAGCTAACCATAAACCTACTTAGAAAAAACCAGGGTCAAATTATAGAAACAAATAGATAAAACAACTTGGGAAATAGGCCAAGCATTAAACCACACTGCCTCATGACAGGCACACGGTCAGCAGAGTCTAGGAAATATAAACCTTGTGGCAATTGTGTGGCATTCCTGTAAAATTCCTGAAGATGACGTAATGAGGTAATGTGGTTACTAGAGAAACCTGAAAAATATATGACCGGGAAGCAAAGTTTAGACCAATACCCACAATTTGGGAGTCCTGATCCAAAGTCAGGGAGTCAGTCGCAAGCTCACAATAAAAGCGTCCATGTTCCTCTCTACTAGTCTCTTTTGTGGTGGTTTGTCTTCACTTGCCGTGGGCACCTTCACTTTGTAACTTCATTTATACTGTAATTGCTAGTTAGCTAATAGCGGTGATCTTTTCAAATTGATAAATTCAAATAAAAATTTTCATTATTTTCAATATAATGATTAAGACTGTGATTTACTACCTAAGTTTACATGTATGTTTATATGTGATTATTCTTATTTCAAAGTTAGCAACACTGAATTTTTAGTAAATTCATTGCTCAGATTCAAGTTGTAATTGTAAGATTAGCACTAGTAATTTTATCCTTTTTAGTCAAATTATCATCATAACTTAAAACTATTTCTTTAAGCTATGAGTCGTGAGCATTGACAAAAATTAATGACAGTGCTGTTGTTTTCCTCATACGATTTAAGGATCTTTCTTCTCTGAGCCTGAATATGCTTGAGGAATGACTTTTTTCTTTCTGGCTTTTGTCCTGAGTTGAATTCTCTCACCTCCTATAGTTGTTCTTCGTATTCAGTGTTTCTTTCTTTCTTTTTTCTAATATATTTGGTACATGGTTTCACTACACAGCTTGGACTCATTGATCCTCTTGTTTTCAGCCTCCTTAGTGCTGGGATTACAGGCATGCACCAGTACACTCAGCCTCTGAGGGGCAGTGCTGGCACAGCATGTGATGCATGGTGCCAGGGATTGAACCACAGTCACTGCAGTTGCCTAAACTTGCTTAAACAGGTGCTTAGTCTGCTGAGCTATCTCACTGGCCCCTGAATTTTTCTAGTGGAACTGAGAGAAATAGATCCTAGAACTCAAAAAGGGTTTGCTCTTATAGGATGCTGGGCAACACTGATGAAATGACTATTTGAAATTTACATTTATCATAGTATTTACACACCTACTTCCACGCCTGCATTGTCTAGCTCCACTCTTCCAATGTAGATTATTTTGTTCAGAACAAAGGTCAAAATGTAGACATCAAGAAGAGAGCAGAAATCTCTCTTTGCCATAGAACATTCATAATAGTTCTAAGTATAACTCCTTTGATATGCTAATACTATTTTTAGAGGAAATCTCAAGCATTACAAAATGAAGTCATTCATTTCACTTTAAAAACATGTCTGTTGTGTAAGGAAAAGAAAGTCTCTTCTGTAGAACTTAAGCCTTCAGACAGTTCAATGTCTCCAAGATTAAATGTTTTAAGCCCTTATGTCTTTCTAAGTCCTAGATGGTTTTTAATCACGTTGAATTGTGTCTGTTGTTTTGATAGTTATAGATTATCCATATTTAAGATTCTCACATTAGTGGTCTAAATTCTATTGTGGGGGGAATAGTATCCAAAAGACTGCAATGTTATTTTAAAGGCTTATGTGTGCATGTAAAATACATGCTTTTATTTTAACTATAAATTTTATTTTATTTTTCCTATATGTTTATTTATATAATAATTTTCAATGAGTAGAATAAATTCTCTTTATTTTTTTAAGATGAAAATTACACCTGAAGGCCGAGTGAATCAATTTTGGTAATTTTTCAATTTTGTCCTTCAGTCTTCTCTCTTTAAAATAATTTCTTTCTAATAATTAGAATACATAGATCAAATAGAGAGACTGTGAAATCTTTCTTCCTTGGAAAATACATGCAGCATTTGGGATTTCAAGCTGCATATTCCAGGGATTTCATAGTATACTTCCAGGCAGGAATGTGAAGTGATTTTATGATATGTTCCCTGGCCTCCCCACTGTGGACTTCTCAGCTGTCGTGGTGGCTCTCCTGTGGTAGTGGCAGACACGGCGGTGATGCCAACAGCCAACTCTTTCACCCCCAAGCAGTATGCAGGGTCTGAGGAAGAACCTGCCACCACCAGGTAGTTCCAGCAGAACATAGCTGAGTGTTTCAAGCAGTGTGGCCTTCCTATGCTGTTGAAGAGAGTCACACCATTACTAAATCTTCTTTTTAAAAGAAAATAGATTGAAATGATCATCAGAAATATGAAAAAAGCTTTAAACATGTCTGTTATTCTGCACACTCTACTTATTATCATGAGTGAATATCAAGAAAATTATATTTTAGCTTTCTAAATTATATTTTAGCTTGCACACATGAGGCTAGGCCTGGGCTACCAGAGCTCTGAACTCAGAGTGAAGGTGAAACAGAAGTTTGGAAACCCGTGAGGCCAGTTCTTCACCTTTCAGGTACACGTATCTCAAACACTACAAACAGCACAACTAAAAACTGAAATAACTCATTCAATGTTTCACTTTTTGAAAGAAAGATCTTGGTAGGCAGGAAGCAGTCTGTCCTTACAAACTGCTCCAAAATATTCACTCACAATATTAAGTATGTGGCTTTGTGAAGGCAAGAGATATTCAGAAAATCACTGCATTTCAGAGACCAAGCATGCAGGCATATCCTGAAATGTCGATATTTATAAAAATAAATTAATGTGCATGAACACTAAATGAACAGTTGCTCAGTAAGAAGGGGGATCTCTCCTCTGTGTAGTGATAAAAGGGAAAATACATTGTGTTTTTGTGAGTGATCACTCTCCTCCCGAACAGAGATAAAGCCTGAACAGATAAGGAATCTGTATAAAGTCAAGCAAACAGAGGTAAGAGTGATAATTAACATTTTACTTTTCTTCAGCTTTTGGAAAGGTTAGATTCAGAAACCCACACACCTTTTGCCTTCATAAAGTATGCAGTAGACTGTCAGGACTCTTGGGATTTTGGTGGTCCCCAGGAGAAAACAGCAAAGAGATTTAGAAAACAAAGACAAGATACAAAATCTGAGGTGAACTGGAGGCCTCTTTACAGAATGGGAAACAGGACTGAACAATAGCAGTAGGGACAATTATTTGTACATTGCAAAGTTAGTTCATGAGACACAAGGTTGCCTAGTGACTATTGACTGAAATTGTCCAGGCAGGATGCTTTTATTAAGCCTGGGATAGCTTGACTGCTTTAGGTGTTGCAGCCTTGTTTTGCCCCCAACCGTGTGGCCAAATTCTAGTTTCACCTGCTCCCAGGAGTAGACAGATGGTGCCAGAATGTGGGCAGGAAGCTTTCCCGATGCTACAGTTTCCATCTGGAAGCCATCCAAGGTCTCATATGCCTATGGGTGGGCTTTAGGATGTTACTGCATCTTCAGAGTATGGCATTCATCAGTGGACTGGTGCGCTGATGAATTTATAGTTCAATGTAATATCAGAAGGTGCAGGTCCAGACTGGTTGGAAGCTATGGGCTCCAAGGGCATGGCCTGAGGGCTCTGTTTTCCTTGCACCTCCAGTGAGTCAGCTCTCTGCTTTCCGTCACCACCCCAAGAGCTATTCTTTCTCTGCCATGCTTCCCAATCTTGGAGCCAATGAGACTATGGGCTGAAACTGCCACAAACTCTGAGGCACAATAGTCTCTCCTCTTTTATTTGGGGATGGTATGAATTGTGTCCCAGTAACTAGAAATAGAAGCAACTGTTTCTTCCTGAGTGCAGAAAATCCCCACATTTTCTATAACAATAACACATAATCGCTGCCATATTATAGGGGAAAAATGAACACCAACCCTAACAGTATGTGCCAAAGAAGTACGCTATGGTGACATGGTGACCCCTGCATGGTGTTGAGGAACTCTGAGTTGAAAGACTGTTGGTAAGGTGAACAGATAGGAGGAAACAGCTGTGGATCAAATACAGAAGCAGGCAGACAGATAGTGATGTTAAGCTCAACTGCCTATGTTATAGGGTAATACTATCATTAAGCTTCTCTTCTGGAGGGTTAATAACTTCAGTTTGCAGACCAAAAAACCAGAGAAAAAGAAGGGCTACAAGGATAGCTAATATTTTGGCCCCAGCCTTTAAAGATCAGTGAGGACTTAGGACATAGGAGAATCTGTACTGTAACATCCTGTAACTCAGTTGTGTCCCAAATTTTCTGATAAAGGAGATTATGAGTCCACAGAGAAAAGTGACCAATGATGTAGTGTGTGCCTAAGGAGAGTCACATGGAGAGAAAACACTTCTTCAGGCTTTCAAAAAGAGAAAATTGGTCAAGAAAAGGCCATGACTCATCCACATAGCTGACACTCACAAAGGATCTACAAACTGTGGTACAGGGCTTCAGGGTAAATCCTGAGGGGATTAGACTGACCTTGTCAGATACAAAAGTTACATTTTTTGGTTATATAGGTCTTGCTTTATCTTGGTCTTGACCATCAAGCAGAAAAGTATATAAATGAGGTATGAAAAGGCACTACTATTATGGACTACTGGACTATATTAGATTACTTTGCTGACTTCACACACCTACAGTATTTGAATGGCAGTGGAACACCCATCTCTGACAAAACTAAACGAAAAGGGGATGCAAATGAAGGACTATTTTGTAGTGAAAAAAAGCGTATGTATATACAAAATAGTTGGGATAGATATACAGCTACTTTCTCTCAGTTCAATGAGAAGAAAGATTTGTAATAATAGTGTTTAGACAAGATATCATATCTGCATCTTGTGCTATGAATAACTACTATGAAGGCAACAATATGCAATATAATAATTATTGTGACTGTCCTATTGACCTGTTTTGAAGTGGCCTCATTGTTATTTCTTTCTCAATAAAATTAATAATAAAACAAATATAGAAGAAGCAGGCAAGGATGAGTTCAATAATTTAGGATGATATAGTAGGAGGAGATCTGAGTCTGCAGGAAGAAGACACCAGAATCAGCAGAAAGGTGGCCACCCATGACACTGCTACAAACAGATACCCTATGCTCTTCATGCTGACTGTGCAGAGGTTTTTATAATGACTACAGCTGCATGCAGACACTGGGCACCATGTTTCCAAGAGCATATTCTGGAAATCTACAGTGTTTAGGTGCCGCAACAGGACCAGCACACAGACTGCAGAAGACAGACACCTGGTACTCAAGCACTTTTATTTCCATATGCAGAAGAAATTAAGTCTGTAAATGTGACACATCCCCCAGTGGTCATCCTGGCAGAGTAGAATAAGTCCCCAATTTAAAATATCCATTCTGGAAGAAAGTCCTTCAATTAGACTTATTCATAGTCTGATTAAATCAGTCTTTTACAATGTAATTGTGAGTGTTCTACATTGCATTTATGAAAGATGGAAACTCCAATATTTGTAAATTGGGGGAATAGCATAGATATTCACAACCACCAAAGGCTGGAGCCTTCTGCCTGAGCTAAATGATCTCTCCTACTTGAACAAATGTAGAGGAGGATTCTGGGCTAAATTACGAAAAAAAGTTTATCACACATCTCATCTTTTTTTACCAGGCAAGCAGGAAACATCCAGATTTAATCCAATATCAATACAATAATAAGGAGAAATATCAACTCTGTTTTTTAAAATGTATTTGGTACAGGGTCTGCAGGGTTTGCAGGGTCTCAATACATAGATCTGAACTCTGTGAATGTTCTACATTACATTTCATGTCCTGTGTTCAGCCTCCCAAAAGTTGGGATTACAGGTGCGTGCCACCACGCCTAGTTTCAATTGCCATCTCAGCGTGCCCCGGGGGCAGGGCCTGCACAGCATGCTGGAATTCGAATCCCTGGCTGCTGGGTTTTCCTGACCAGGTGCTTTAATCCACTGAGCTATTCATAATTTTCTTTTATCTTTTTTTTTTTTACTTAAATTTTTCTTTCTTTTTCCTTTGTAGCCTGTTATAGTATTATTTATATTACTGGGTTACTTGAACAGTAGTTTTCGAACAAGTTTTAAATTACAATTTGAATATGGCTGACTGCTGGGATATTGGTATTGTGGCCTACTGTTTTCTACTGGCATTTGCAATGTTGGAAACTACACCTAGCACTTTGAATATGAGGAACAAATGTTTTCACATGAGATACAGTGAAAGCCAAGGTCAAGCAAAGGAAAAAATGCCACTTAGTGAAAATATCTCCACAAGAATTGTAGAGCTTGGCATGGAAGTGCATGACTATAATCCCACCCCTTGGGAAGATGAGCAATCAGGAGGATTGCTGTGAGTTTGAGGCCGTCCAGGACTACAAAGTGATTTTAAGTCCTGGCTGAAATATTTAACAGGACCCTACTGTACCCTCCCAAAAAAATGTCCACAAACCTTTGAGAATAAATCAATGCAATTAGGCATTACATGATTAATTAATCTTTCTTCAAGTTACTTTCATATTGTTTGGTAAGACTTTTCTGATGATTTTTTTTTTGTTACTTGCAGCATTCACAGAAGTTCTACAGTTCTACATATTCTTTTTTTGTAATTGACAATTGTATTGCTCTCAAAAACAGGACAGCCAGCAGATAGCTCAGCAGACTAAAGCACCTGCTTAGGCAGACACAGGGACCTGGCATCAGTCCCCAGTGTGCCTGCTGGCCCAACCCCTGGAAGGCATTGAGACTGCAACTGAGACTGGGCAGGGCGGCACACGCCTGTAATCCTAGCACTTGGGAAGCGGAACACAAAAGGATCACTATGAGTGTGATCTGTGTAGTGAGACCCTGTAGACCCTGTTCTAAATACATAAGAAAAGAGTGAAGAAGAAATTTTTTTTGAAATAATTAATTGGTCAAGATGTTTTTAACTTTTATTCTTATTTGTTCGCAGTACATAATGATTGCATTCATCATGGGACTTGATGAGCTGAGGCATCATCATAACCCAACTTAATTCTATGTATCCCTCCTCCTCTCCTTCCCTCCTCCTTCTAAATAATCCATGTTGTACAAAACGGTGAGAGGTGATGGGAAAAATCAAAATAGGAATGAAACTCACACTGCTTTTCCAGGAATTCATTATTTGATAAAAGAGATGAATTCTGTATATAAGCATACAAAAAAAATTAAACCCAATATAGGATTGATTTTATTTCTATCTAATAGTACATTTTCATATCTGTATTATAAGCCACCTGCATCCTGGAGTAACTTTTAAGCAGGTGTCCTTTCTGATAAGGAGGCTTTGTAGAAAATATGACCAATACTTTTTCTTGAAGAGTTAGTGCACTGTTTATAAGTCTCTTCTGGAAAGACGCCCAGGGACAAGAGCATCATGTGAATGAATATTCTGAACATCAAGGAATAATTGAGCCTTTATATAAAGTATAATGGAGGAAAAAAACAAGTTTGAAAAATGAACCAATCATTGAAATCAGACAAAGAAGGAGGCAAGTTTGTATTGTTGTGGATCTATTTTGGTGAGTAAGAATGAATTCCTCAGAAAGTATGCAGAAGCCAATTCTTGGACAAAGGTTGAGAGAAATAGGGAAAAGGATTTACCATGTATATGAAGAGAGAGAAACTGATACTGGGGCTTGCATGGAGTACTAGGAGGAGGCATTCTCAGAAAAGCATTCAGAGTTTACTTTTAGGTGGTGAAGGGAAACCAATATTTTTTAAAAAGTCTTGTGGGAGAAACAAATTAAATATAATATTGAGTTCACTCAACTTGAAGTTATTTTCACATGTGTATCTTATTGTATTGCAAAGTTTTGGGATGTATAGAAATAATTATCTTCAATCATTCAATAAATATTTGGTTAGTAAATTCATAAATGAAAAAGAGAGCGTATAACAGAAGTTCTTTTAGAAGTTTAACTGTAACATTAATTTTAAATAACAAATAGCTAAGGACTCTCAAGATCCAAGACATGATTACTTCAAGTTTTTTTTTTCCAGTGTTAATATCTTAGCCCAATAAGTCTTATGAACACATTTTATCAACACTCAGATCACCACAATTCACCACTAAATTTTCTGAGTCAGTAGGCCCAGGTCCCTCAGACATTTTTTATTACTAGCAAATTATTAGATAATGTCAATAATACAAGCCAGGGACATGCTTTTTAAACCACTAATTAGGATTACTTGTTCCCTAAATTTTCATTAGGTAATTTTTTCAACTGTATTTACACCAAATATTCAGGTGAGTGCATATTTTTTACTTATCTGAAGGAAGCTCTAGCAAATCTAAGTTTGAATTTGGGCTCCATTTCTTACATATTCTTGGCTTCCAACAAGTCACTGACCTCTAAGTGGATGACACACAGAAACATTCATTTCCTGGTTTTACTCTGGAGCAGCATGAGTTTGAGGTCACAGTTATCCATTTGTTTCACACTTCCTATGTAGTCTAGCATGTGACCTTGGAAAAATTTCATTCTCCTGAATCTCAGATTTTATACATATAAAAATATTTAAGTTTGTGTATTAAGGATTATGCAGTAATACACAAAGATCTTGAAACATTGCTTTGCTGGTATTCTTCAAATATTTAATGAAATAGAAGGCAAGCAGTGTTCACAAAGTAATTCCTGGAAGTAAGCATTATCTTCATTCTAAAACCAGAAAATAATGATGAAAAATATGAACTACAGGCCAATATGCTTAATGAACACAAATGTAAACATCTTCTGTAAGATACTGGCAAGCAGAATGTAGCAAATCATCAAAATAATAATGCAATGGGACCAAGTTGGATTCACTTCAGAGATGCAGGAGTGCTCAACACATGCAGATCAATAAAGTGTACATGACACAAACAGAAGTAGGGACAAAAGCTACATGATCATCTCCACAGACTTAGACGAAGCATCCGACAAAATCCAACATCCATTCTTAATAAAAGCTATCTATGTAAACCTATGGCCAACATCATATCAAATGGAGAGAAGCTAAAATATTTCTCCCTAAAATCAGGAACAAGACAAGGATATCTGCTATCCTTACTTTTTAAAAATATAGGTATAAAAACATTAGCTAGAGTGATAAGGCAGGAGAAAGAAATAAAAGGAGTGCAAATAGGTGAAGGTGCTAAATTATCATTATTTTCTGATGACGTAATCCTATTAAGAGAAGACCCAACAAACTCCACCAATAGACTACTAGAACTACTATACAAATTTGGCAGTTAGCAGGATACAAAGTCAACTCTCAAAAATCAATAATATTTCTGTATATCTATAATAAATTCATTGAGAAGAAAATGAGGGAAACTATGTATACATATGTTTTTGTCAGTCTTGCTCACTCTCACTATATATAAGTATATATATGTATGTATATGTATATATGTATATATATATATATATAAGAAAAAATGTAAAGAAAAGACATATTGTAAACTAGTGTGGACAATGCATCTAAAACTTTATCTTGACCTAGAATAAATGTCTTACATGTTCTTTGGCTTATTATTTGTCTATTTTTCAGTTTGCATATATGATATTTGATCTTATAATTATAATATAATTAAATGAGTTAGATTCTGGAAAAATAAAAGGGGTGTGAGGCGAGAGGAAGAAGAAGGAAACTGAAATGTGTTGTCTTCCCGTGCAGGGAGCGGAATCATGTACTGCAAACATGTACTCATGGAAGTCAAAACAAGCGATAAAAAAGAAATATTGCCGAACATGTTGGTGTTCAATGGGATTTTGCTATTCATTCTTTAAAATTCTTCCTTTTTCAAAAGAGAACACTATCATTACATACAATTATTTTTTCATGCCCACAGAGCTTCAATTAAGAATTATTCATGCACTCACTTTCTCTCATAGTCCATGTTAATTAGGAACTGGTTATATCTAGTCCTGCAGAATGTAATTTCTGCCTCTTGCATAGTCTAATTAAAATAACAGGGTTCTTTGCTTCAGTAGGAAAGTATAATATTGTATGTGTTAAGATATGTTATGTGGAAATGGACAAAGATCACTAAATGAGGACAAGCAAAGGCTATTTATTAATAGCTTAATATAGCAAAAGATACAGACACTTCAAATTCAGGGAAGAGACTCCAAGACAAGCAAATAAGTCTGTGAATTGCATAGTGTTAAGAGGAGGTCTTCAAATAACTCCACTTTGGAGACTGTAGGTTCAAGAGAGCTAACCAGAAGTGAGACATCACACGTGACAACTCGGCTGCACATTTGCCTTTCTCTGATTGGAACTGAATTTGAAGTAGGGAATAAATTTAGGGAAGCAGTTAGATTATTCAAATCCTGGCCATTTGGGGTCTGTTGTTAGAAGGATTATTGTTTTACTCTCTTGATTAGTTTCTAGAGATAGAATTCTGGTTTCCCATGTCACTCTTGCAGCACACTGGCTTCCTGGGCTGCTTATTGAAGATAATCAGTTTTCTAAACTGACTGCTACAGTTTGTGAACCAGAACAATATTTTAATATATGACCCGGCAATGATATATCTATGTATTATGTTTCTCAATACAGTTTTTAAATTTAATGATAAAGATTGTGAATTCAAGAAGTACTTTGCTTAACTTTCTCACCTTTAGAAAAATGGTGATACAAAAGGAAATAGTGTTTGGTCAGAAAAACGATGGACTGTTTACACATTTTTTGGTGTCAATACTTCAAAGAATCAATAACTGGGATCTCATCTTTTAAAAAGTTCATGCTTGTCGAAAGAAATTACCAACAGAGTAAAAAGGAAACCCATAAATTGGGAAAAAATTATAGTGGACTGCCCTTCAAAGGATTCATATCAGAATATATAAAGAATTAAAAAATCAGGCCTCCAAAATTCAAAGGCTCAATCCGAACATGGGCATCTGAGATGAATATACACTTCACAAATGAAATAAATATATGAAAAATAAGGTTTCAACCTTTTCAAACTTCACAAATGGCAAATAAATATATGAAAAAATGTTCAACATCACTGATCATTCAAGAGATGCAAATTAATACAGTGCTATGGTACCACCTTACACCAGAGAGAGTATCACAAATAAGTCAATCAACCCTTCTCCACTGTTGGTGGGAAAGCAGGCTGTGCAACCATTAAGGAAATTAGTATGGAGATTCCTCAAAAAACTAGCATTGGAGGTCCATTCAAGCCAGATAGTCCCCTCCTAGGCATTTTTCCAAAAGAACTGAAATCATCATACCACAGTGATATCTGTGCAGCCATGTTTATAACAGTGCAATTTCTCATAGCTAAATCTTGAAAACAACCCAAATGCCCATCAACTGAGAAATGGATAAAAAAGATATGGTATTTCTGCACAATGGATTATTACTCAGCTATAAAAAAGAATAAATCTGAGGAATTTGTAGATAAAAGGAAGCAACTACAGACTGTATTGGTCAGTGAAATAAATCAGACCCACATATGCAAACATCGCATTGTCTTTCTAGTGTGAAAACCTGAAAGAGTAAATATTGTCTGAAAGGTAAAATAGATACTATGAAAGGGGAAGAATTTCTTCAATGGGAAGGAAAAACTGGAATGAGGAAAAGGCCAGAATAAAAAAAGGGGAAAAGATATATTTATGTGTATATGCAGGGTAATATGGCCAATTGTGCTGCCAATTTATGTGATCTTTTAAAAGTAGCAGTTGATGCTTAATTTTTTCTTTTTATTCTTATTTTGTCTTTTTAATTTTTATAATTTTTCTATTTTTCCTTAAACAATTTTTCGTGTTTATATCTGGTAACCTAAACAACTAATTTGAAGATAGCATCGTGTAGTACAGCAACCATTGTTGAAGTCTTGTTATTTGTTAATAAAATTTTGTCTTTTCTATTGCTGTTCTTTTTTCTAACATTATTTTGTATTCTTTAAAAATTAAAAAAATAACATTTTGGGGGTGTGAACTAGTTGTAATTTTAGAAATGAATAAAATTTATTAACTATGCTAAAGGGTGAGTTGGTATTCTACAGTAATTTTATTATTTCCACTATTTTATAGTGGTTGAATATATAAATTTTATCTCAGAATAGTGCAGCACAATGTCTCAAAGTGTATTTCTTTTACTGTGCTGCAATTTTGCCATTATTTTACTTTTCACACTCTTTTTCTTTTACCTATACTGGGATTCGAAATGAGGACCTTGCGCTTGCCAGGCAGACGTCTGAGCTGTATTCCTGACCCCATGCTGCTATTTTGTAAAAATGTCAATAATTCACAGAAACATACTAAAAATTTAAAAGATCTGGGTCTAAGTATAGTTTATATGGGAAGGAATATATAGAAATATTTTTAATTGCTATGATAGTGATTTTTAAGCATGTAATATAAATTTATAAAATACTGGGTTTTTTTTTCTAGAATTTCTTCTAATAAGATTTCTTATCAGATTTCTTTTGAGACATGTTCTTGCTGCACAGGTCAGGCTGGCCTTAACTCATGTTGAGCATGTCTCAAGTTCACAAGGGTCCTTCTCCCTCAGACTCCCAAGTGCTGGGATTAGAGGCATGAGCTACCACACCCAGGTTTTTTCTGATTTTTAAATATCTAAAATTAAAAATATATATACATATGAATTAATTATGCTAAAGTATGCATATAATACAGTCATAATCCAATTCACACAATTAGGAAATAGCTTTTAAAAAATAGATAGGCAATTATTTCACTTCTAACCTTTTCAGTGTGAGTTCTTACAGTTACATGAGATAAATCTATCGCATGCTACTGGCATTGTCAACTGTGTTTAATATTTATTTTTCAGTCTGTAAGAACATCTGTGGCTGCCTGTGCTTTCTTCATTGAATTGATCTGTTGAAGTTATACCTGTTCCAAAATGTAGCTTGCAAATTATTTTAAAATATTAACATTGACTTTTCTAAATAAGTCAATTTTCCTGCTAATTAAATTTTCATGTTTCTGTTATTATTTGCATGTACATATTTGCATCACTTAATGATACATTCACTGTAGGCAGCTAGCACATTTACATTTGTATTCATCTCTTGTCCCTCTCTATCAACCTATCCCCTTCTCTCTAAAAGTTCTACCTCTCTACTTATTACTCTCACCTATCTTTTATTGTGTGCTTTAATTTCATGAGTAGCTATAAGAAATTTATTTTATGTGCTATGGTATTTATAGGTATTTTAAATACAAATAATACTAGGACTACAAATAAATCCCATGTAATATTTCAGCAAAAGAATAATACTTTTAGCAAATTTAATGGTTTAAGTGGTTTGTATTAACTATGACCTTGTAGTGATTATTCATTAAACAAAGATAAAATCTGGAGAACCAAGTGGTGTCATTCTGAATGTAGAACTCTTAAACAGATACTCATGCGTCACCAGCAACGATTCAGAGAAAATCGAGATGAAGTCAGGACGTTATAACGTGGAACAAGTAACAGGGGCACTGAGCACCGCAGCAAAGAGAAAGCGCTGCATGTGAAACTGCAATACTCTGCTTTAAATCTGACCTACGAGAAGCAAATATGTGACCTTTGCCTCATATTTATCCCCTTGAGTATCTGGTAAATTAAGGCAACACCACCTATTTCAAGCAAATTTTAAGTACCTTAATAGTTCTTGAAAAATTAGCATATATAAGATTTATTATTTTTAAGATAAATTATTTTTATGCATTGTATTACATTGAAATGAACAAGAATTTTAGCTCAGAATAAATATACTGCTAAAGGAAAACCTTACAATAAAGAAGGTCTATTCTCTTTGAAACCTACTGAAAAACAACATACTCAGTTCACTTTTTTTTCACAGAAATGACCACAAACATTTTATTTGCAATATATAATCAAAAACTTAATTTTTTAACTTATTATAATAAAATAAGACATTGCTATTGGTCCTTTTCAAAATACTCCTCCTTATATAAAAAACATTTATCTCATTGTTCAATAGTAATTTTTAAAACATAAAGATTCAACTCTTTCCATTACCCTTTTGTAATTCATATATATGTAAAGGTTCTTACTAAGAAAAATAACAAATTTCTTCATTCCAAAATCTATCCAGGGGCCAGGGAGATGGCTCAGTGGAGTAAGCGCTTCCCTGGCAATTACAAGGGCCTGAGTTC
>NDGM011193183.1:0-10785 GCA_002564305.1 Octomys mimax | reverse complement strand
TTTTTTTTTTTTTTTGGTGGAGCCAGGGATTGAACTTAGGCCCTTGCGCTTGCCAAGGCAGGTCTTATTCTATTGAGCCATCTCCCCGGTCCCTAGATTTACAGTTGAAAGGGATTCATTGGCAGGGATTGTGGGCTGAACTGTGCCCTCCCCAGCTTCATATGTCAAAGTCTTGTCCCCCAGTATCAGAATGTGGCTATTTAGAGATAGGATCTTTTTATTTTTAAAATTGCATTTTGAATTTATAGAGTTTAATATTACACCATATATGTGTGCATGTGTGCTTATATACTGAAATGTCACATCACTTTATTAATATCAACAATTTTTATTTTTTATGTAGCAGTTAAAAATAAAGTTTTTTTTTTAATGTTAGGGAAGAATCTACAGAGTATTCAGGGTCTCACTACTAGATCAAACTCATAGTGATCCACCTGTTTACAGCCTTCCAAGAGCTGGGATTATAAGCACGTGCCACCACGCCCAGTCTCAATTACCCTTTCAGCGTGCCCCAGGGGTGGGGTTGGCACAGCAGGTAGGGGATCGAACCCCCGGCCCCTGTACCTGCTTGCAGGTACTTTAACCTGCTGAGCTATTTGGCCGGTCCTAAAATAAAGTTAACTTAAATAGATAATAAATTTTAAAATGACAGAATAATTGGGCCAGTTAATTATAATTAGACAGGTTCTTTACAAAGGTAAGTTCAAATGAGACTGATAAAGTGGCTCTTCTTCCAGCCTGGGTATTGTTCCTGTAAGAAGAGGTTAGGACACCCCCAGAGCAGGCACATTAATCCTGCTCACTCCTCTTGACCATGTGGTTGCTGGGTGAGATGGAGGGACACCAAGGTGACAAGCACATGTTCATTTTGGGATCTGAGGCCTCTGGAGACTGGTGGGCAGAGCCCAGTGACAGGCTGTCCTCTTGCAGTTGGGATGGGTACTTCATCTCTTAGACAAAGAAGAAATAGCCTTCAAGCTAGTCACGGGGCACCATGCTGAGAGTAGGAAGTGACAGGGAAGAGGAAGCGTGTAGGGAATTTGTAAACTTTCAGAACAGAATATGTGGCCCATATGCAGATGATTCGGGAAGGCTCCAGTTGGGGAGCGCATGATCACATGGGTCCTAGGTGGGAAGATGCTCACAGATGCCTTCTTGTTATGCATGGGACTGAGAACAGTTGTGGCTAGGGTGCTGAGCCAGGCCCAGAGCTCAAACCTCTCCCTCCATTGATTGCTGTGTGCATGACTTTTTGTCTCTGAGATGTCCTGGAACACTTGTGAAAGTGGCAGGATTCCAGCCAAGGGCAGGAAATAGTTTGCATTTTCATAGAGGATTGTGTTTCTGAGTTGCTTTGGGCCAATTCAGCAATTTCCAGTGGTTGGGACGAGTGGCCAAAACCTCAGGACCTGTGGAATCTTCACCGCCCTTGCCACCTGACCCTAACTGCATTTCATAGCATTCTCCATTCCCTCAAAGGGGAGAGTCTCTGGTTTCTACAAATGTTGGCAGTTTCAGTTAGGAAGTGTGAAGTAGGGCAGAGAGGAAAAGTAGCCAACCACACAATATGAAGGAGTAAAAGTAAATCTTAGTGTCAGACTTGTAGTGCTTGTTAATAGCAGTGAGATCAGCACAGATACACACAAGCTGAACAGCTGGCGGCCTGCAGTAGAGAAGCCATGTTTGATGGTCAGGTTTCTGGGAGTCCTTTAAAAGTCAGTACTGTCCTGGGGTCTGGAAGTAGGGATGCTTTGCTTGTCTTGAGAACGCCCTTTCCTCTGCCACTCTTCAGAAAGCCTTTGGGAAGTTTTATGACTTGAAGTCAGGGGCTGAAATGCACCATATCCATCCTTTGGTCTTCTCCTAGCTCTGGAGACCCAATGGTATGATCCTGTACTCTCCCAGTAAGTAATACGATGCTATATGCCCTTCTTTGTCAAGGTGTAGGCTTAGAGGAAGTCTGGGCTTCCAGCCTCAGGCCCATCTCTTGCTGATTCTGTCTGTACGTCTTCTTTCTGTAAAGCAGTATCTACTTTGAGGATGAAATGTGTCTCTCAGCCCCTTGCTGCACGATAGGGTGGAAGTCTGAGCCATTGCTTTTTGGCTGCCTGCCTGTTTTCTTGCCCATGTAGAAATCAGTGTTGTACAGTGGTTTGGGGCTGGAGTGACCTGGGATTAGGTCATAGTCTTGTTGTCTAGTGGTGTATTCCTGAGCAAATCACCTAAGCCCTGAGCTTCACCTTCCCCATTCAAGTGGAAGACACTACTTTTCTTTGTGGGTCAATGGGAACTTACTGGTAGGATGGAGTAATGGCGGGGTGCCCAGGAAATGTTAGCTATTCCTAAAAATACCAGATATAACAAAAAATTATGAAACATGCTGCTTATATGATTTTGTTCCCTTTGGTTTCCCCATTGGAATTAAAACTAAAATATTTTATGAATATATTGGAGATTTATAACCTGTGAAAAGAAAACTCACTTTTGCATGTGTATGCCGTAAGTCAAAAGCCTTCCCTTTCCCAACCTGATATAGCTCAGGGAGATCCTCCAATAAGGAAATCAGCAGAGGAAGAGACTCTCTGGTGTGATCTCCTCCCACAGGTCCCAGGCCGCATCTTTTCCTCCTGGTAGCTGTGTACCATGTCCTTCCTGATGTCTTCATTTGCTGTTTTCTCAGCCTCACAGGTTGTTTTCCTGAGGGTAGCATCACAAGCAAGCTTCAGTAGTTTTGGCCACTTTCTCATTATTTCTCTAAGTCAGAGAATCAGCTTTGGCTTTAGGAGGGCCTGCAGTTTCTGTACTTCTTGGTAACTTCAGGTCTTGAGGGTCAGGCGGGTGGCTGAGCGGTGTGTTCCCAACTCTGGGCCAGGAAAATTCCTTGGAGCTGGAGAAGCAGTGCCTGGCCTCTTGCCCTCTTCTTCCTCCTCCTCCTCTTGCCCTAAGCGAGCCTTTCCTTGCCTGGGGTTGGAAAGCCAATAAAGCAGGGCCTGCAGGCTGATTTCAGAAACAAAATCCTTTCAGTAGCATGGTTTCATGAAGAAGTATTTCTGGATAAGGTGGCTTCGCCAGCCACATCTGCTGCTTTTTCTTCTAAAAACTTTTACTTGGTGTATATAGATAGATCATTGATGCCTAAAGTGATGAGTGTACTTCATTTGATATCACCCAGTATTTGTTCCAGTTTTCTTTTCTTTTACTTTATTGATACACATTGGTATTAGGTATATGTAATAACTACATTCCTTATAGGGAATTTGTATCTATACATGATCTGTCTTGATTCCTCTTTTTTTCCCCTATTCCCATTCCCTTTTAAACTCTTTTTCTCTCCCTGTTCACAAAGTTGTTTTCACTTTCTCCTTCTTTTTTCATTTTCTCCTTCCTTCCCTTTCTTCCTCCCTTCACTTTTCCTTCCTTCCTTCTTTCCTTCCCTCCCTCCCTCCCTCCTTCCTTCCTTCCTTTCTTCCTTCCTGTTTTCTGTTTATTGCTTTTGTTCCTGTTTTTGCCTTTTTGTGTGTGTGTTTTTAATTGAGCATTCAATGATTCTATTTGCTGTTAGCATATCAGTTATACTTTTAAAATAATTTCCCCTAGAGTTTGTAATATAGATCTACGGCTAAGTGAAGCTCATCTTGGATTATCCTATTCCACTTCACTGATAGCACAGCATCATATATAAAGCATTCCTCATTACTTCCCTGTCCCTTGTATTGTTGCTGGGTTGATTTCACTTATACATAAGCTGTAGTCATTGAATGCATTGTTGCTGTTATTTTGAACCAACTATTATCTGTTAGATCAATTAAGAATTGAAGCACAAGTGTTTTACACATACTTATCTGTCCTTTAATGCCCTTTTTTTCTTTTCGTAGCTCTGAGTTTCTTATCTCTATAATTTTCCTTCTCTGGAGAAACTGCAACATTTCAGTAAGGCAACGCTACTGGCGACAAATCCACTCCTCTTTCGTCTGACAGAATCCATTTTTCCTTCACTTTTAGAGGAAATTTGACAGGATGTAGAATTCTTGGTTGGTATTTTTTTTTCTTGCAATACTTAAAATATGTCACTTGTTGATTCTTGCTCACATGTTGTTTGAGAAGTCACAAGTAATCCTTACCTTTTGTTCTTCTGTCGTTTGGCACCTCCACTACTTCTTTCAAGATTCTTCATTTTGATTTCCTTTATTTATTATTATTTTTAATTTGTTTAGTACAGGGTCTACACGGTCTCACTACACAGATTGGACTCATAGTGATTCTCCTATTTTCAGCCTCCCAAGCACTAATTTTATTTCCTTAAAATAAAATAAAGTTGGGCTGGAGAGATGGCTCAATAGAATAAGTGCTTGCCTGGCAAGCCCAAGGTCCTGAGTTCAATCCCTAGTACAGCAAAAAATAAATAAAATAAAATAAAGTTAGTTTTGATTTCCTTGTGTTTATGGGAGCCGGGGAGATGGCTCAGTGGAATAAGTACTTCCCTGGCAAGGGCAAGGGTCTGAGTTCAAACTCCGGTTCCACAAAAAAAAAAAAAAAAAAAAAAATCCTTGTGTTTATTTCAGTTTTTTGAGACAGCATTTCACTGTGCAGTTCAGGATGGCCTTGAATTTATGGGGCCCTTCCTGTCTCAGCCCTGCCAAATGCTAGGTAAGACCACAGGCGTGCACCACCGCAGCCGACTCCTACAGATTATCTGTTATATGCCTAGGATTCTGTGCATTGTTCTCTGTCTCTGTCTCTGTCTCTGTCTCTGTCTCTCTTTCTCTCTCTCTCTCGCTCTCTCTCTCTCTCTCTCTCTCCATATATCCTGTTTGTTGTTTTTGTGTCCTGTGATCCTCCTGAATCTGAAGTGTGGTATCTGACAGGAATTTTTGGGAATTCTCAGTCACTATTGCTTCAAATAGTTCTACTTCTTTCCCTCTTTCTTCTTTTTGGTACTGTATGTGTTATATTTTTGTAGTTGTCTCACCATTCTTGGGTATTCTGTTCTTTTTTTTTTTTTCCCTCCCAGTCTCTTTTCCCCCATGTTTTGCTTTTCAGGGTTGGAAGTTTTTGTTGACATATCCTCAAGCTCAGAAATTTGTTCCTCTTCTCTGCTCATTTCAGAAATGAGCCCATCAAAGGCATGTTTCATCTCTTTTGCCATCATGTATTCTTGTGTTTTGTTTTCATTCTTTCTTATTTTCCATTTCTCTGGGTACATTATTCATCTGTTCTTGTGTGACATCTACTTTTTCCATTGGACTGCTTCACATAATTAATCATGGTTTTAAAAATTCCTTATCTGATCAATTACAAATCCCCTGGCATATTTGGGTCTGATTCTGATGCTCACTCTATGTCTCTTCAAACTTTGGTTTTGGCCTTTTGTTTGCCTTGTCATTTTTTGTTGAAAGGCAGCCATGATGTATTGGGTAAAGTGTCTTCCAGTAAGTAGGAGTTTAGTAATGTGGTGAGGAAGGTATAGAAGGAAAGGAAATGGCTCTATGATTGGGTGTCACTCAGGCTTTTGGTGAAGCTGTCTCCTGTGACTGTGGACTTCACAGTGCTTCTCGTTTCCTCTCCTTAGGTTGGACAGGATTGTTAGAGTAGGCAGGAATTGGTTGTTCCCCTTCCCCCAGATAGGCAAGGTTTTGATGACAACTTCAGGAATGTAGGCTCTAGTGAAATAGTTTCTCTTGAGGGCAGGCCTTGTGAAGAAGAACACAAGGTGTCTGCATATTTCAGAAGGATTACTCGGCCCTACCCTTGTTGGAAACCCAGGGGGATTTTTCACTGATATTTCACTGTGAGAACCTGGTCTGGCTCCTTGAGATAAAGCTCATTAGAGCACACTGATCCTCTATCAGTGTTCCTTCCTACACTGTTTATGTTTAGGTACTGGATTGGATTTTCCTACCACATTGGGGGCTGTGGAGGTTTCTGCTCTTGGAGGCTGTGACTCCCTGTATCTGCCTACCTGTGTCACCCATTCTGGGGGCAGTGGGACCTCACTTCAAGGCCTGGGACCTCACTTCTCTCATGGATCTAAAAAGATCCAAGAATCTTTTTCTTTGCTATTAATGGAAACTTCTGGGATCCTTACTTGCTCACTGTATCTACTTCATTCCAAATGCATAGGGAGAGTGTACTCATGGGTGGGTCACAGAAACCCTTCTTAGATACTGTTCACCTGGCTGTGCTTTGCAAAGGCTTCCAGGGTGCAGAGGAAAGACCGACCACACCTCCTACAGCCAGCAGAGGCAGCCACCTGACTACCTTAGGGGATCTGGTGGAGGTTAGGGACAGTGATCTAATTTGTCCACATTGTCTACCTAGCAAAGAACTTGGCTCAAAAATCATGTTTTCTCTCATTCAAATCAATAAATTATATGAATACTTACAGAGTTACTCTTATGTGCCAGCCAATGTTCCAGGCCCTGGGAAATGGGAAGCAAATAGGGAATGAGACAGTCCCTATAAGTAATAGACAGTGCTTACTGCATAACCCAAGCTGGGCTTGGACTTGGTGTGATCCTCCTGTCTCAATCTCCTGTGTGCTGGTATTAAGGTGTGTGTCACCATCCATGGCTTCCATGGGTCTTATTGTATTCCAGATGTTCTTCTAAGCTCTTTACACATATTAACACATTATATTCTTGTTATTACTGTTTTTGTTTTAAGACAGAATCTTGCTATGCAATTCCAGCTGGCCTTGAACTCACTATGTATTCCAGGCTGGCCTGGAACTTGAAGTGATCTTCCTGTTTCAGCCTCCTGAATGCTGGGATTCCAGGCACGTGCCACCATGCCAGGCCTAACTCATTATGTTCTTATGACAGTCTTATGAAGTGACATTATTACTGCCACCATTTCACAGATGAGGAAACTAAGGCACAGAGTAGTTCATTGACCTGTAATTATTTGCCTTGGGTAGTTGGATATTTACTTATAACTTGATAATGTGAAGGAAATATCAAAACAAACATGCTCTTGTCTATCCCTAGCCCTCAGAGCCTTTTTCCATTCATTATGAAAAACACAATAACAGGGTGTTCCTCAGAACCACTTCCTCTTCTTGTCTTTGCCACTACTGATTAGCTCAGGACCACATACTCCATGGGCTGGTCCTGTGTAGAATCCTTAGTCGTTCTGCCTAGAACGAGACATCAGTAGCAAAATCTTGTCCTCTTCTCCAAGAGGCCAAGGAGCCCAAGTAGAGTTACACGTTTTGTTATATCTTGCTGATGGATATTTCTCAGAAAGTCTAATTCCTAAAGTATAGCCTTGCTGACTGAGATTTTGTGGGATGCAGGAAACTACTGCTCTGCAAAGTCCCACAGGTAATCCTTAGGCACACTCTATTTAAGCCTGTTTCTTTGGAATAAAATTATAAACAGGGATAAAACCTACCAGGTAAGAACTAGAATCATGGCCTATTCAGCTGTGGGTTTCAAGAACGTGAGCAATTGCAGATGTCCTTTACTCTTTCCAGGAGCTACCTGCATGGACCAAGACAAACTTCATCCGAGGAAAAGAGCCTCTGGAAACGTCTGCCCTCTGCCTTCCTAGATATTACGCTCCTGTTGGAGGGTAGAGGACTATCTTGGACAGGGCTAGAGCTTTTGCTACACTGACGTGCAATGGGGGAACACTGGCCAGGCAGCCAGAGTTCTAAAAGTGTGGTGCCCAGTTCTGCAGGAAAGCAAATCTCAAGGACCACGTGCAACTGTGATACCACATAAAGAAATTTAACATGAGACTTTCCCTCAGCCCCTTGCTAAATACTCGAGAGATGTCCAGGAAGATGAGTAGAAACAATGTTGGTCATCATTCCAAACATAGTTCCCAGTGTTGGAATCCCATGAAATCCAGCTCCCCAAAGTCTAAAATGTGGGAAATCACAGCTCCAAAAGATTAAGGTCTGGAGTATTGAAAGTTTGAAGTCCTGTATTATAATAAACAATTGCCACTGGGGAGAAGACCACTGTGGGGAAGGTGTGGAAAGCTGACTTCTGGGAAAGGGGTGTGTGCATTTTCGGTTGTGTGTGGGATAGTGATTGCTCTGTGTCAGCCATGATGGATTCGAAGGAAAGTGGAAAAGCACTCCTTTGGGTGTATTCATGAGGATTCATGTGTGGGTCTGACTGGATTAGGTAGGACAGAACCAGGCGCCACCAGTTGGACAGGCTGAAGGGAACCCGTACAGAGTGTGAACTGGCTCTCTGTGAGCCAGGATAGTTTGCTTCCACTGCCTTAGACATTAGAGTTACAGGCTTCTTGCCTTTGAGCTACAGGCCTTACATCATTGCCTCTGGGTGCTTGTGTGTTTGCCCAGGCACTGAGTCTTACACCATCTTCTTTGCCAATTCTGGGGCTCCCTCCAGAAGTGAGAGATTCCCTTTTTGCATGTGTGTATTTGTGAGAGATTGTCTCACAGGCCTGGTGCTGTGGGCAACTATATAGAGTAGTGGCCTATTCTGTGGCTTTTGATAGTCTCATCCAAAGACTTTGGTTGCTTGCCACAGTATTTTAAATAACCTCAGTCATAAGGTTTGGTGTTGCCCATGATTGGGCATAATGATGTGTGCTTATACATTTCACTTGTTGACCTGCTTTTCATCAATATGGTTTGTTTGCCCCTGTTACACTTGCATGACTATTGTCAGCATAGCTGAGTATTTATTCTTGTAGATATGTATGTTATTGTTGACTGTTTCACTGTGTTAACTAGGCTATGAAATGTTCTGTTGTATTTCTCAAATATTTTCAAAATGTAAAAGTGTCTTCCAAAGAATGTTAACATTTTTTCCAGAATTATATTTTTGAAATATATATTTTTCCCCAATTATATTTTTGACCTTTTGGGGATTTTTTGACTCAAAGGATTTTAGACATTAGGGATCTTTATCTTTTAGACTTTCAGCGTTTGGGATTCTGGCATTTGGGATTATGGCTCTATATCAGTCAGCTTTCCATCACTATATCAAAGTATCTGAGATAATTAATTTATGAAAAGAAAAGAGTGATTTTGGCTCATGGTTTTAGAGGTCCTGGTCTGTGATCAGGCAGACCTGTTTGTTTTGGTTATCAGGAAGGGTGTTGGACAGCAATGGCGGGGAGCATCTGGGAGAACAAAGAGGATAAGGAAAAAGCAATGCCCTACACCCACTTCAAGGGCTCCTAGTGACCTAATTCCACTAAAGGTTCCACTGTGTCCCAACTGCCACCCTGGAGATGAGTCTTTCACATAGAGGCCTTTGAGTAGATATTGAACACCCAAAGTATAGCAGACCAGACCCAAGGAGAAGTGCTACAGTATAAAGTAGTAATAACTCAAGAGGTTCCAAAGACATGGGCTGGTTGGGTGGCTGAGGGGCGTTCACCCCACTGGTGATTTCTACTCAAAGTCTGAGGGCTCTGCAGCTAAAATATAGCTCTATGAGAAGCATTTTGGTGAATTCTCTCATTCATTTATTCGTCCTGCAACTCATTCCTTCAGTTATTTGTTATTCACTTATTTGTTTTGCCTCACTCCTGCAGGTATGCTATAAATATTCTTGGGCGTGCACCCATCTAGGCAGTCCAGGAAACGCTAATGGCCCAGATCTTCACTGTGCTCCCTCAACATTTAAGTAGTTTTGGCCCAGTGACTTTCAAGATTTTATGAGTTTTCCTGTGATGGGGCTGTGGGAGGCAAGGGGGAAGTTGTGTTTGCTTCTGATCAGGACAAGCAGTAAATGAAAAGACAAAGCATTCCGATTCCTATTAGGGTGGGACAGCTTAAGAAGCAATTTGACAAATGCCTGAGAAAAGACATCTTTTGACTCAAGACTGAGTCATTGTCCAAGTGCATGCTGCAAAAGCCTTTGTTTCATATTTTTGTTTTTCAGACTCATAGCAAGCTATTCAATGGTGCACATGCCACCCTGCTGGGTAACTGGGCTTGTGGTTGGCAAAGCCCCATGATGCATCGGGAGAGAGAAATTCATTGCATTCTGTGGTGGCTGATTTTTCCCCATCACTATCTAAAGAAGCCTGTTGTAGGAAACATCTGTGTTTTGCTGGGTGTAGCGTCTATTATTTCTCTGCCTGAGATACTCTACTTTTCTTTAGGGTACCCCCCTCCCTCACCCTTAGTACCTATAACATAAGTGGGTCGCTTCTACCCCCAATTTCAGGGTATGTGAGTGTGTGACTCTGGCTCAGTCATTATCATGGGCTCTCCCCTGGGTCAGGGATGATCATGTGATGTAAGCTGGGCCGATAGACTTAATTTGGGGCCTTTTCATTGGAACTCTTAGGGAAGAGGACGTCATAGTTCAGTGCACTCTAAGGAGTAGGCCTAGAGTGGTTGGTCATTATTGTGTCACTATGAAGGAAAATTGTTTGTTGGAATAAAACCAAAATAGCAAAAAAAAAAAAAAAAAAAGCAAGACAGGAAAGAGATTCCTGGTAATGTATTATGAATACCCACGTGCAGCTATGCTTAAAACACCCTTGCATTGCCCACTTACAGGAGCAAATAACTTCCTAGGAGATGTGAAAATATTTGATGAAATTGTGGCTCCTTTTATGAAGAGGTGTGTCTGTCCCATCACCTCCAAGTCTGGGTGAGCCTCAAGACTCGCTTGGACTAGGGCCAGCCAAATAGCTCAGCAGATTAAAACGCCTGCAAGCAGGTGCAGGGGCTGAAAGTTTCAATCCCTGGGCCTGCTGTACTGGCCCAGGGGCACACTGAAGCAACAATTGAGACTGGGCGTGGTGGCGTGCGCCTGTAATCCCAGCTCTTGGGAGGCTGTAAAC
>NDGM011193182.1:0-14337 GCA_002564305.1 Octomys mimax | reverse complement strand
ATAACAGCTATAAAGTTTTAACATTGAATTATTCCTTGTGGTTGTGTAGCCATTTTGCACCAGTTTGACTGGTCAAATGTGTACTGATATAGCTGTTTTCTTCATCTGAATCAAAGATATCTGCATTCCTTTTGTGTTTATCAGTCGATTATTACTCTATTTCCTGTGACAGTTCACAATAGGAGCTTTGGCTTACATGTCCAACCTCAAAGTCATTATCACCACCATCATTGCCATCATTTACGCACACTACTCTTCTGTTATGAAGGCATATATTTTACCGCAAGTGGTCGTCTTTATCTTCCATGCCTGAGTAATCTGATGATTCATGTTGACCTTCTACACTTGAAAATCTGGTTTTTCATGTAGCATTGCACTAAACCAGGCTACTTCTACCAGAAATATCAGAAGGATGTTTTTTCTTAAATCTTGTAGTGATGTGTGTCTGATGGAGCCTCTGTAATGCTCTATAAACATATGCAAAGCCAGTTACACAGAATGTAAACAATGTGGGTAACAATCCTGTTTTACCACTCTTGTAAATATGTACTAACTTTGCTATTTCCCATACTAAGTGGATAATCAGGTAATTTGCTTCTTGTATCCCTCAGGAAAAGGTGTGAGACACAAATCTGGCTACTATTGTGCTAAGGTAGAAATTTGCAGAGGAAAAGTAAGGGATTAGTCGACTGGACCTAATGCTAAGACCTTAAGCAAATCTCTTGAATATGTAATAAGTGGATTGTTTATTTTTTTTCCATTTTGCAATGGAGAACATTTTCACATCTTTTCATTAGGGATTTTAATCTATTTCTATCTATGTAGTTAATTAGCAAGTGTCTGTTCATTTGCTTTGGTACAATAAAATGCCTAAGATTGGGTAATACATGTGTACTAGTTATACAATTTCATTTTAATAATTATGAAATTAAAGAAGCTTAATTTTACAGTCATGGCATATTATTTTTGTCTGATGAGGGCCAAAAACAAAGGACAGTTTTTTTTTTTAAGATTTTGCTCTGATTTCTTTAAAATCAAAGGAGAGAAAAGATTTAATTAAAAAGTTCTTACCAGCTGTTTCTTTTAAAGTTTCTAATGCCATTCATTCATAAGAACTTCGGCCTTTATGACTCAAGAAGCTTCTAAAGACCACACCCATCTCAAGTTGGCAATTGCATTTTAACAGATTTGTTTTAAGGACATATTGAGATCACAGATGGTACACCTTACTTTTGCTATATTTTTTTTTTGTTTTGCATATGTCTTATAGTTTTCTTCCAGTTATTCCCTTAGTGCCTTCCTTTGTGTTTCCAAAGTATAGTTTTAAAAATTATAATTATTAATTAATATTTATTGTACAAATCAATGATTTCCACTGTAAAATTTACTTACTTGCATGTCTCGCTTTGATCAGGTATACTTTCTTAACTGCCTTCTCTTTTGCCTTACTATCTCTCTCAACATAATCTTACCTCTGTTGATAAGTCCCTTTTGTTTGTTCAGATTTTCTTTTACTTTATTGTCCACATATAAAGGAAAACATGAAATATTTGACTTTATGACTTTACCTTATTTTAATTTAGTATCTATCTTACTTATTTTCTTGCTGCTCATATCTCACATTGACATCAACAAATTAAGAGGAGAATTTTTCTCACCTTTACAGATGTTTCAGTCCATAGTAGCTAGGTCTGGGTAGAATCAGGATAGGATAAGATCCTGTCATGGAGGACTGTTGATCTCCCTATACAAGCGAGAAAGCAGAGAGAGAAGGGAAGAACCATGGAGGATGATACACTCTATCAGGTCACAATTCCTGCAGTACATTTTTTCTAACAAGTTACCACCATCTCATATCACATTTAACTATAGTTCCCCCATGATTTGTTTGCCTCTCTAAAACCTCACCCATAAGTATACAAGATATTGGGGTGCATTCTATATAAACTGTAACTTTCTCTCTGTGGCCCCAAATATCCATATGTATCTCTTCCCCAGGTAGTTTCTTCTGAGACTTGAAGCAAACTCTTATCTATGAGGTCCTATAAAATACAAATGTTAAATATTTCCAAATTATAATGATATAGAATATGCACTACCATTCTAACAGGGAACAAAAGAGAGACTGAGAGGGATGAGGTACATGTTTAGCATCCTAACTTCATTTCTTTCAGCTATATAACCAGAAATAGTATAGATAAATCACATGGTAGTCACATTCTTAGTTTTCTGAGGACTTTTTACAATGAAATGCATAGTAGCTGTAAAAGATTGCATCCTCACCAACAGTGTACTAGGAATTTCTTTTCTCCATATCTTTCTCAGAATTTGTTTTTTTCTTAACATTAGCCCTTCTGATTGAAATGAGATGGAATTTTATTATACTTTTTATTTTCATTTTTCTGATGGCTAAAGATGTTGAGCACTTTATAATATATTTGTTAGTTATGTGTGCTTTTTTAAAGATGTTACTACTCAGATTATGACTTCATTTGTTTATTGGATTACTTGTTCTTGTTTTTTTTTTTTTATTTTTCGGTTTTTCATCTACTCTGGATAGCAATCCTTGATCAGAAGCCTAGCAGGCAATGATCTGTGATTGTGTAAGAGGAGTTTCGTCTCCACTGGCTTCATTTATTGTGCAATAACTTTTTAATTGTATATAATCTTATTTATTCATTCTTGTTTTAATTTCCTACATTGTTGGACTCATATTCAAGAACTAATTATTCATATAAATACCTTGAAAAGTTCTCCTGTGCTTTTTTCCCCAGGTAGTTTCAAAGTTTCAAGCAGCATATTAATGCCTTTGTTCTCTTTCGGTTTTATTTCCTGAATAAACTTAGCGATCTAGCTTCTCTCTTATTATGGATGACCTGTTTTCCCTGCATCTTTTGTTCAAAGACAGTCTCTTTCCAAAATATCAGTTTAGTTCTTCTGTTTGGAATGTGACAGCTATAGATGATGGTGTTTTTTCTGAGACTTTTTGCTATTACAATTATTTTTCTGTGCTTTTATGTCAGTACAACACTTTTTTTTTCTATTATTGCTCTGTAATACATTTTGAACTCAGGTATTGTTCTGTTAGCTATTGCACAAGATTGCTAATCACATTCATGTGGGTACTATTTTCATATATTAATATCCTTCAAAAGTCCCCATTTATCTTATTGACTATTATGTCTACATGTGAATTTTCATGGATATAATAAGATCATATGGGTAGAACATACTTTTATCATCTTGCTATGTTTTTGTATGCCTCATATTTTTCTTAGTTTTATACATGCTATATTTCTTTTAATTCATATGACTCTGTTGTTACATAATATGATTAACTTGTCTTTCCTTTTGGTATATGTTCTGTGGGATTTTTATTACCAGGAGAATTATATATAAAATTATAAAAATATGATAATGTATTTTAAATGTGTACTAGATGAAAACAATTTTCAAGCTAAATTTCCCTCATATTTCTCTTTGTACTTCATATTTTGTCACAAATTATATTTTATATATCATGTTTTTATTTGCATAATTGTATAATTTGTTTTATTTACAAAAATGATTATATTATTATATTTTATATTTATCTATCCTTTAACTCATATTTGGAATCTTTAAAATATGATGTCATTGAATCATTGCCTTATGTCATTTCTACTTGCAGTATTCCTATTCCCATGCATTGCAGTATGACTTAGTGGTAATAAACACTTTCAATTTTCCTTAATTGGTAACAATTTCTCCCTCAGTTTTGTTTTGGTGGATATAGAATTTTCAATATTTTTTTCTTTGAGCACTTTAATCCTTCATTCCACCAGCTTTTGATCATCAAAGCTCCTGTTGAAATATTCTCTAACCACATTATTGAGGATTCCTCGTATGTGATCAGTTATTTTTCTTTTGATATCTAGAGGTTTTTCTGTATGTGCTTTGACATTTTGACTATAATGTGAGCCATTTTAGATGCATATTTCTTAACATTCAATGAAATACTTAAGCTTACATGCTCATGTTTTGCCTCTAATTTGAAAAAAAAAAACAGGGTAAAATTTCTTAAAGTAACAACTCTGTGACTTTCTTGTCATTTTTGAATTTTTATAATGCACACTTCGACTTATTTGATAGTGTCTCTTAAGTTCCTTATATGCAAATAATTATCCTTCATTTGTTCTATTTGCTATACCCAAATTTTACATAATGTGCCCCCAAGTTTGTTGATTCTTCCTTTTGATGACTCAAGTCTGGTATTGAATAGCTTTATCAATTTGTTAATACAATTTCTGTAGTTTTAAGCTCTAGACATTAATAGTTTCATTTGGTATGTTCTATTTTTTTGTCTACATTTTTATTTTCCTTTCATTTAATATATTTTCCTCATGTCCTCTGCTTTTTATTTTGTATTGTTTTCACAGCAGTACTATCATGTTTTATACAGTTGTTTTGAAGTCAGTGCCTAGCAATTCTATGCACGTGCTTCTTCAATTATGGCTTATATGGAAATATCTTGATGCTCTCAGTGGATGTTTTCTATCTTTTTTGTGTGACTTGTAATTTATTTTTTGTCTTGTTTTCAAGTTGAGAATTTGAAAATATAACTTATGTCTCTGAATTGAAGTTTAGCAGAAATGGACCACCCATTTAGAAACCCATGTTTTTAAGTCATACGATAATGCCAGAATAAAGTTTTGAAGGTCTTTTAATTAACTTATAGACTTGAATCTTGTTTTGGAAAATATGTGTTGTTTTACATTTTCTTCTGTTCATGGATGATTTTAAATGTCTTCATTTCTCAAGAACTTTCACCTTATTCTCTTTGAGACTTACATATTCTGTTGAATTTCATTTCACATAACCTCATTCTCCATTGGGTTCAAATTGATGCACTCTCCATACACTTGAATACTAATGCATTCTGCAGTTTTATGTGCTCTCTTAAGGTCATATTTACTTTCTTCATCACTGAGATAAAATATAGTATGCTGAAAACTCTAAAGGGGAAAGGTTTATTTTGGCTAAAAGTTTGCAGAGATTCATTCCATAGTTGGTTGGATCCAATGCAAGGCTGCATATTAGAGGAGCATGACAAAGTACAAAGAGCTCTAGAGACATTTAGATCAAGAGATGAGAGAAACAGACAGACCCTCCCAGGCTGTGTTCCATGTGAGATCCTTTCTCTCAGAAGCACATTTAGTTATAAATATATCAGTGGACTAATCAACTGAACAGTATCACACTTCTATGATCCAATCAATTATCCCCAAAAGCACAATCTGTGAGTGCATGAGGCTTTGGAAGGACATTGAAAGATAAACCATAACAATCAGTTGACAGTCAAGCTCTTTAGGAAGAATATGGATAGCTCAGAGCATTATAAACCAATTTCATTTTGCATTCTCCAACGTAATGGAGGAAATTGAAAACTGAAGATATTTTTTTGAGTGTGCTATATTGCATGAAAGAAAGTGCTGAGCAAGGGTTCATGATACTATAGAGTTCCTTATCATTTGTAATATGCCTTTTAATTTTATGTTTCCATGGATATTATAGAGGATTAAGTGTTTTTAAGAAATCCTGTAAATGTATTTTATCATGTGTTTATTTTAAATTAGAAATTTGGATCTGAATTTTTCCTGTTTTTATTTTGAAGAGAAAAAGAATACAATAATGCAGAATTTTCAAACAAGATAATAGGAGAATAGCAATGGTTAATGTATCCTATATTGTTATCTTCAAAGTAGTTGCTCATATTACAAGATATAAGCATCCACAACTGACAACACAATATAAGTACAAAATATTTTTTCCAATGAACTGAAGGAAGTCAGTAGTATAACTATCTCATCTATATTAGTTTCCCTTTCTTCTTTTCTCCTTTCAATCATATCAGTTAATGGAACTCCTTCAATATTACATTGACAAATGTTTATCTTTGTTTATATTGTTTCATTCTGAATACTACCTTGCATATTATTATCATTTATATAGTGAGTTAAAGAGTTACTTGCTCCAATTTTGGTGTATGCTAAGCTTTGGAAAGTGATTTTATTTATAAATTAGGTCTTTTCAAATATAATTAGTCAAAGATTAAAGTGAGAACACACTGGATTAGGATTGATCTAAAATCCATTGATAGACTGTCCTTCATGGATGTATCTAAAAGTGTAGGGTGCCCAGGTACAATAGTCTTACATGCTTTAAAAGTTCCTTGCTATACTTGTATGTTTTTTAATACTATTATATGACAATTACCTATCTAAAGTTTTATAAGATGAATAAATGAGTGTAATGCTGTAAAAATAAAAAGGGGAGAAGAAAGAATTGACATATGTTATGCACAGATATCAATTCACTACAAAGTTTATAATCATTATGTACAGCAAACAAGTACTAAAAATTTTTTAAACTCTAATGATTGCTGTCCTTAAACAAAGAAGATAGAACACAGAAGATCACATAAAAATATGAATGATATATTTAGAAGCACTGGATGCCAGAATTACAGAAAATACCAGAATCTAGGAAATAGTGAAGTACAGTGTCTTAAAATTTCAAGCATAATAAACCTGATAACACATTTCCATTTTTGAATTTCTGGTACTTTTAAATTCATGTTATTTTAAATCACCTATTACACATTTGTTTCTTGTTTTTCCTATGAAACAGTTGCAGTTTTTTAGGAAAGAGATTTGCTTTGTTTTTTCTGTACTTTGAAAATGATATTGCACTCTCTTGAATATTTTCTCAAATGAAGTATTATATATTGTTTCTCTGTATATAATGCACCTTTTTGCTAGAATTCATTTATTACTTTTCTTCTTATCACAAGTTTTAACAACCCTGTTATGTGTCAATCTATAGTTTTATTGAAAAATTCTACTTATTCATTGAGTAATTGGCATGTTTACATTACACATTTTCAACAAATTTAATAAAATTTTAACAACATAGATTTTAATATTTTATTAACATTTAGTCTTTTTTCTTTCCTCGTGAATACTAGCCACTTTTGTCTCTTTGATTTATTTTTGATATTTTATCTTTAATTCCTTCAAATTCAGTGATACTTTACTTCATTTTTTAATCTTGTTTTAATTCAACCTAGTGCATTTATTTTAAACATAATATTTTTATTTTAGTTTAGATATTTAATAAAAACTTTTTACCACCCTAGATACTCAGATGTTATTTTTAGTATCTATTCATAATCAATGTGTTAAATAATTTTATCATCTGCACAATTTCTGCATTTATTTTTATTAATTATTGTCCTATTTGTAGATCCTATGTCGCTCATTTATTGAACTACTTTTCAATTTATTATATTTTTGATTAGTTTAAATGGTTAGCACACAGTGTATACACTTTGTGGGAAGATGGTATAGGTGCTTAAGGTAGTTTAATCACAATTTCTATCCCATTTTCCTGTCCACTCATAACTCAATCCCTTTGTTTTTGTTTTGGTATAGAATGGCAGATATTTTAGATTCTGCCTTGCTGTATGTAGGATTTTGTTATATATTTTAAGTAGTGGCGGGCTTTGTTTTCTTATCTATTTAGATGATATGAGGTTTTTGTAATCATTTTATGGATGCTTTTTTTTTGGTAAAGCAAATAATTTACTTACTTCTTTTACCATGGAACTAGTTGAGCTTTCACCTTAGGACTTTACTTTCCCAGAGATTCTACTAGGCCCAATTTTAACTATTCAGGATGTGTGTTATTTAAAACTTCTCGGTGAGCCATTGCAATGTTTCTGAATACTTATGATGATTTTTAATCTGGTTTGAAGTAGCCTTTTTATTCATACACAGAACATCAATCGGTAAATGCCTCAAGATTCACAAAGACCCCTCTGGGGACTTTAAATATTTCTTTTTCTGTCTTTGTCTTCACCATCTCTGTCACAGTCTCACAGTCCTTTTTTCTCTGACATTATATCACTTCTCTCTGACTGTCTCTGTGTCTGTATCTATCTCTCATTGTCTCATCTTCCCTCTGTCTCTCTGTAAAGTTTCCTTTTAAAACTGTGTCCACATAACTCTAGACGTCATGATTACTTGACCTTTGATATCCTGGATAAAGTATAAGAGACAGAAAGAAGGCTGCTGTTTTAATTTTCTGCTTGTTACCTTACTGGTTTTTTCATTCAGCCTGCCATAAACACTTTCTTCTATGATGCTTCTCTGCCATGCAACCCTGCCTGGGAGCCAGCTGCTTATGGATTGAAACTTCTATATAGTACGAGTCAAAGTAAATCTATCCTTTCTTAATTTTAGTTGTCATACACTTTGCCTGAGAAGGGAGAAAAATAAATGATATAACTTTGAAGAGAAGGCTACTAAAGTAAAGTTTGTGTTTTTGAAATACAGTTCTGGAGAAGATATGGTAGGTGAATGAAAAAGAACAAAATTATTCATTTAACACAGCATCAACTATCTAAGTTATGAGTAAATGTCCTAAAATTAGAGTGTGTCATTAATATTTGAGATGGAATGTGATTATATGTCAGAAATATATATTTGTGATGAAAATTTATGATTTTTTTTACTTCCTGTAAAGAAATGATACACAGAAAAGAATGAGAAGAAATAATATATTAATTTGAGAGAGAGAGGTTACATGCTGACATCAGGAAGATGGATGACTATAGATAACTGGCACACTTTTTGCCAAAGTGGAGAAAAGCATCTAGCTATTTCACTTGTGTGGCAATGGAACAATGCCCAAGGGTAGTGGAGGATGTATGACAGACATTGAAGAGCATGGTAGTGCAAGGTATTTTAACAAAGAAGGAAGGTAAACACCCAACATTTACTGCTCAAACACGGAAAACCTATCTTAAACCAATAAGGCCTTCATTTGGGTTATAAATAGCAAGTATAATACCTTCAACGGTCACTGTTCATTCTACAGAAAGATGATACATTTGCTGGTGAAGACATGTACAGCTGTCATAGGCACTGAACCCAACTTGAACAACTACTTGCTTGTTATTCTGCTGCATTTATTCTGGGAAAGCCCAACTCATATTGTGTTGTTGCCCAGTAGGCTCCTGCAGTAGGATGTCGTCTTCAGATCCATATACTTGGGTCATGAGACACAGCTGGAGAGCTGGTTGGCCAATTCAGTATTTAAACTATTAGTGTGGACTTGTCAACAGCCCTGTATTTCCAGAAAGTAATGTGGTAATGAATATGGAGAATCTTGTCTCACAAAACTGCCTATGAAAGAGGCAACAAAATCTACTACTAAATGTGTGTCTGTCAGGTAGCACTACTCACTATTCCACTGCCCCAAAACCAGGTAAAAATGTCTTGTTTATTCATAACCATCTCTGAGAAATAGTGAAAAACTCTTGAGTGGTTTATGTTACAAAACAGGTAGACAGCCCTAGTCATTCACAAACAGCTACAAAAGGAAACCAAGCAAGGTACTTTAAAAAAATATGACTTTGAGGACCATGAGAGGTTAATGGATGATTTTTGTCTCCAATGTAAAAAAAAAAAAAAAAAAAAAAAGCTGAACAGAATTCAGAGGCCATTGGAAACCTTGTAAAATCATTTACCCAGCCCACAGTCACTGAAATTCATCTATTTAAAAGGAGATATTTGAACTAGTGCAACAAAAAACTATGCATATTGCAATGGTTATGAACATTTAATGATATGCCAACACAAATAGAAAAACTAGAGAAAAAACATTGCTGAATAAAGACAACAGTGCTTGTGGGACACTCAGAAGAAATGCAGTAGCAAACACAGGTAGTTGAAATAGGGAGAGACAACAAATAGGCACAAAAGTGGGAAGGTATTATGAAGGGAGAGTCCATCATATTGATTCATTTACCATAGGTAACCAAAGAAAGCCTGAGTCCCCACTGAGTACCACATTATCTATACCTTGGCTGTTTACTTGGCCCTGGTTCTTGTACTTTGTCCCTTGCCTATAGCATTATTAAATATATGAACCAGATTTATGGTTATATAACTAAATCCAACCTGAACCAGAAAATTTGCTGCAGTAAGTATGTCCTCAATATGGCAATTTTACCCAAAGTCTTGAAAATTTAGAAGCAATTAGGGGAAATTAGAGAAATGGAAGAAGAGGAAGAAATTAAATACAAGGCTTGAGGAAAAAGGAGGATCATGCATACTTTGGGAATCATGAAGAATACAAAAAAGAAAAAAGAATAGAAACAAGAATGGAATAAAATGTCGTCATCATCATCATCAACAACAACAACAGAAAACTTGAAACCATGTTCACATTCATACAAAGAAGAGCAATGGAGAGAAAACAAAAAAGAGAAAGAGAGAGAAAAGAAAAAATCAGAAGAAAATAGTTCACTTCAAAGTGCATCTCTGCTTTCATTTGTAGCTAATGGAGAGACAGAGTCAAGATCCCATTAGGGATTATTTGCAGCAAGCCAGCAGTAGATTTATGACAGAACAGTGGATAACCCCACTGATCCTGCACCATTTTTTTTTCCACTGAAGGTCAATCTGGTTTCTGGCCATGTGGATGGAATCGGACCCATTTAGCCTTCAGAATTTATTGCTCCTCCTGCTGGTTTTACCCTGGCTGGAAGCCACTACACAGAGTCAGAAGTTGATCTGATTTCCAATGTCAAATTTTCTCTTTTCAAGTATGGCTTCCAGACAATCACTGTCCTGTGGGACACCTAAACTTGAATACCTTATCTGTCACTATACTCTGCTTTGTTCACTGCCCCATTCACAGGCTTGTTGCTCTGTGGAGGCCTCTGGACTTGCCAGTACTCATTGTGCATCTGCAGGTTTGAGCCATTCCTCTCATGGAGTGAGCCTGGGCTTTGGGAGTAACCACCACTTGCTACTGTATTCTTCACTAAAATTTCCCTCTTTGATCTCCTTATGAGCTTCAGTTCTTCATATCTTTTCTGTGTCCCAGGGATCCACTTATCTCCTTCTGTTGTTCATGTTACTATATTCTGTTGTCTGGATCATCAAATCTCAGAAAATCTCTTTTTCTGCTTTTGTCTCCTTCACCATCTTTCTGACAAATGCTCAATAATTAATTTTATAATGTCTTATGAGATAACTAAATGCATACAATTCTGGAAAAATAAAAGGACCGTGGAGAGAGAAGGGAAAATAAGAAATTTGATATAAGTTATATATATGTAACAATTCCCTACAGTGAATATAATCATTATGTACTGCAAATACAATATAATTAATGCTAAAATAAGTAATAACCTCAAATTATACTGTAATTAGGACCAGTGGGTGCAAAGGCCCCAGAGAGACCACAAATGTGTCAGTGGGTCAACAGAATATCTAGATTCATATTCCCCTCCATTTTACATGATTTCCTTTGATCTTTACACATGCCCATGCTATGTGGCTCATTTTCCTATTGGATCAGTTTTAGCTAAGCATATACAATTGCAAACATATAGGTTGAGTGTAGTTTTAATCCATATTTTACTGAAATTGTAATGTTGCTGTATAAATTACTTCTGACAGAAGTCCACTGTGGCCACCCATTTGAGACTCCTATTGGAAACCGAGGAACTTTACTTTCAATAAAGCCTCCAACTAATATATATATATATATATATATATATATATATATATATATATATTAGTTTTCTCGGTCTTTAAAAATATTTTGATAATTATCCCTATTCTCCCCCATAGACACAGATATTATCACTCTGCTCAAAAGACCATTTCGCAAATCCTTTGAATGATCTCAAGAGCGATAATTGAACAACAAAACCTGGGTAAACATAGATAGTTCAATAAAACATGTTATAGTACTGTATTTCTGAACAGTTACGGATTTTATAAATTCTAGATCTCTAAAACAGTTGCCTCTAATATTTTAGAAGCACAACTTAGTCTTCAACTTTTATAACAAAAGCAATTTGGCATGTTACCCAAAGGAGAGAAGGTTTCACTTCTAAGGAAGTGCTCTAGGAACTTGCAATCTGAGGTCTGCAAATTGGCTGCAGTGATGTTTTCAATTTGAAGCTTACGTATTTCCAAGTTGCCATTGGGAATGTGTGCATTTATAGTCTCTTTTTAAGTACTGAAGTCCATGTTTGCCTTATATGTATCCAAATTCGGTCTGCTTTTGAAGATTTCCTGTTTTTTCTGGATCACAGTCTATAAATGCATTTGGCTTGCAGATTGAAGTATTGGCTGCTGGTGGAGTTTGAAATAAGAGATCAATAAAATTTGGTGTGCAACATACTTCCTTTGAAGATTCACTGCTGGAGTTCCCAGTCATGTTTGTTTTCTATGGAAATGTAAGCTGTAGGAAAGAACTACTTCCAAAAGAAATGTCATACTTCTTGAAACTCAAGCACATTAAAAATGTGTTTAATAAACACATTTTGAAAAAAAAATAACACAAGCAACAAATGCACTTGCTTTAGTTGTTCAAAGTATCTTTTCTACTTTTAATATCAAAGCTTTCAAAAGTATTTGTTATTATCACACATAATAAGGAATGCATTTAATTCAATAATAAGTATAATAATATATACACAATTGAAATAGAATTTCAGGAAAACTGATGCTCTTATTGATCTCCTCTCTGCTCTCCTCCACTCCTCTCTCCTATTTCTCATCGCTTCCTTTATCTTCTCATATTTTGCTGCTTTCTTCTCCTGTCCTCTTCTTTACTATCCTCTCATCTTTCTTTCCCTTCTCCCATTCTCCCCTCTCCTTTCTTCTTCTATCTTTCCGTTTCTTCCATTTTTCTCTTTATCTAATTGCAGTATCAATCTAATGAGATGGTTTAAGCACATTAATTTATAAGTTTCCTTCATTGCATTATCCTGGAAAAATTTGCTTTATTGTTGAAATAGATCACACAATGGCAGCTGATTTAAGGTACAGGAAAGAAGAAGAATGGAGCAGTAGGAAAGCTAAAAATTCTATTTTCTAAATGAGAAGAAAAGTAAAAGAAAAACAATAAATATGAATAATATCTGTCATGGGTAGAAATTCATTAATATGTGATAGAATTTTTGCCTCCTAGCCTTACTCATTTATAAGAACAACTACATTTACAGTTGTTTGGGTTTTACATCTTGCGATAATTCTTATATTATTTAAGTTGAAAAATGAGTACTGTATATTAGTTATCATTATCCAAACTAGGAATAACCATAGGGTTATTTAAAATGCAAAGCCTATTCGTTATCCTGCAGCATTTAAAAGTTTACTTTATGGTTGAGATGTACTTTAACATAGGTTATGACTGTATATTATATGTGTAAATATTTAACACTTATAAAATCATACAAGATGGGATCCTGCAATGTATTTTATTAAAGCATTATTTCCAAAATACTTTATTATTTAAGTATTTCATTCAAATTATCTCAAAAGGATCATCAGAGTGCATACCTAATTGGAATTCCTCATTATACTAGAGACATTGCTTAATGTAACCACTTTCCAATGGAAGGAGGAATGAAGATGGCAGTTAGGGTTTTTTTTAACTCATTATTAACTTTATTGAAAATAAATAATAATTATATAGTAAATTAAAAATTGCAGACAAACACTGAAATGTCAAAGATATGAGATATAGACAGAGTGAATTTTAGAAAAATATCTCTAAAATTATTACATAACATGAGATTAATAATAGATTGCACATTGTAAAAGAACTATATTTTTCCATAATTTATTGAGAGACAAATAGCAATAAGACTGTTTCAAATTAAATTGGTAGGACAGTTCCCATAATTAACACATTGCATACTCTTCCTAGTGATTATTTGCTGTACAAGATGAAGACATAATATCCTATTTACAAACAATATTAGAACAAATAATTCTATTCATTAAGAGAATGTAACTATCTATCTATATCTATATCTATATCTATATCTATATATCTATATCTATATATACTAACCATTTTGAATACACAGATACAAAATAGAAATTCATCTGTATCCCTTTTTTTCTTTAGTTTTGTTACTTTAATATTATAGGTGTGTTAACTCTTGTAGCTTTTGGGTATGATAAGGTCAGTGAATTCCCCTCAGGATTTATGCTGAGACCCTGTACCTCAGATTGTAAATCCTTTGTCATTTTCAGCCATGTGGATGAGTCATGGCAAATGCTTGGCCAGTGTGCTCTCTGTGAAAGCCTGAGTGAATGTTTTCTCTCCATGTGACTCATGTTATCATGGATCACTTTCCTCTGTGGCCCATTAATCTCCTTGATCAGAATATTTTGAACACTACTGAGTTACACATCCTTACAGTACAAGATCACATATGTCCTGAGTCTTAATTGACCTTGGAAGGCTAGGGCCAAAATG
>NDGM011193179.1:0-11259 GCA_002564305.1 Octomys mimax | reverse complement strand
GGGCTGGGAGATGGCTCAGTAGAATAAGTGCTTGCCTGGCAAGCACAAGGGCCTGAGTTCAATGCCCAGTTCTGCCAAAAAGAAAAACAACAACAACAACAAAACCCTGACTACAACATCCACCAACACATGAAGGGATGATGAAAACATGACATTTACACACCATGGAGTACTACTCTACCACAAAGAGGGATAAAGTTGAGTTGTCTGTAGGAACACAGATTTTCCCTGATACTAAAATATTGAGGGGAATAGATTAGATGCAGAAGCTCAAATACAGCACAGTTTCTCTTATATGGAAACACCAACGCATAGAAAAGTAAACTGCAAAGTAAATTTAGATAAAAAGCAGAGAGTTAGATTTTTTGCAAATAGGAAGGGGAACAAAGAGATGGAGGGAGGAAGGTGGGAAGGGAGTAGAAAGGAATGAAAAAAGAACCAAGATGTGTTATATATGTGAACCAACTCCACACAAGGATTACAATTTCTCTGTACTGCACACATGATTAAAATTTGAAGGAAAGACAATTTGGACACAGACACGTACAGTAGGAAGACCAGTGAAGCCATGGGAAATAGCCTTCTGTGAGCCAAAAGACACTTGCGGACACCTGGCACTTGGACTTGGAATTGTGGGGAAAGTAATTCTTTGATATCTAAGCTGCTGGGTCTGCAGCTTCAGTAAGGTAGTCCTGACAAATGGATGCAGCTGCCAGTGCCTGCCCTGAGTGAAGGTACCTGAAAGTGCCACGCGTTAGCACAGACCTGATTATTTTGTATAGCACAGCTTACTTTAAAATACAAATACAATTTTGGGTTCTCCTCCAAGGCTCAATGTAATTGGAGGAGTCATGTAAGGCACAGGGCTTCTGGCCAGAGGAGAAATCCTAGGGAGGAGCAGCTCAGGTCTATCTGAGCATTTTCTGGTTTGAAAGGAGATGGCTGGAGAGGAGGTGATCTTCTTGAGCTTCAAGAATGTTCCCTGGGTCATGGCCACAGGGGAGACAGGTTTCCTCTCATTATCATGGTGCTCTGGACTCATGCAGCTGCGGGGACTTGGGAATGCGTCCTTCTAGATCCCCACAGGGTTGAGCCAGCCCACAGCTGGACCCTGGCCTTAGAGGACCCCACATGGAAAAGCCTTCTGAGCCCATCTGGACTTTTGGTCCTGAGAACTGCAAGCTAATAATCATGAGATGCTCTCCTACACTGTGTATTAGTGGTCATGCACCAGTGTTCTGCAGCAGTGGAAATGACTGCAATGCCTTAGAGCCCCGGATCAGCAGAGAGGAATGGGAATACAGGAAAGGTGAATTTCTAGTCCTGCATCCTTGTTTCCTACCGCAGCCGTGCCTGTCACTGTAAAACTCAGATCAAATGACTACAGGGGTTGCTACCTTGCATACAGCAGTTCCTTGCCACCCTCTGGACTTAGATATCTGCACATTTCTCCTGAGGGTCACATTCAGAAGAACAGAGTGAGACAAGAAGTAGATGCAGTCACTTGGATGCAGACCCTGAACTGTCTGGGAAGACTTTCTAGGGGCTGCAGGACCAGAGAGCACAGGCTGTGTTTGGAGAGAAGAGAAGCAGGTAGTCTCTTCCCCCTCATTCTGGGACATGCTGGGCATGTGTGTGGAGGTTGGGGGGTGGGGAGAACAGAGTTGGAGAAAGGCAAGTGTGGACTTCTAGGGGTGGAAATCAGGCTTCTGGAGCAGTATTTCATAGTTTGAGCATGGATAGTGCTTTGACTTCAAATCTACTATGATTCTTACACAAAATAGCTTAAGAAAATTCATTATTCTAGGAAATTAAGATTGTATTCTTTTGAAATCAGAGAAATCAGATAATAAAAATGGAATTTGGAATCTCTGTACTAGGAAGTTAGGTATAAGTTGGATGTAAGGGCAGGCAATTACTTAAATGAAGCATTAGCAGGTGGGAACACACAAACCATCTCAACATAGACAAGAAGGCTACACACACGCAGGTAATAAACATGGAATGTGAAAAAAATGCCAGTGAAAATATTTTTAATAATGCTGAATTTGAAATCACAATAGTATGTGTAGGTGGAAATGTTTTGTGCATGGTTACTGACTAGAAACAAAGAATTAACAAAAGATCAGGATGCAAAGAAAGAGGCACTTTGTCATAGCTCATCTTAGAAAGATTGCTACAAGTGTAAGAATATAACATTCTTAAGTGGGAGATGCAGCAAATGATGGTGCAGGGGAACAGGATGAAGAAAGCCCAGAGATAGGGAGAAGCAGAAAACAGAGATGCGCAGTGAGAGGCTTTTCCAGGAAGGGGAGGATGAAGCTCTAAGTGGTCAGGTGGGTAGGAACCAACTGTCTTCTCTTGCTTCCATCATCTGGTCCTCTTGTACTTCTGCTCTTCTCTGTGGCCTGCCGACATGGGCTCATGACTTTGTTCAGATGCAGACTTTGCTTCTCCACAAGCAAGCAATAGGCTTCCTTTACCTCCAGTTCTACCCATTACAATTGATTGGGCAGGAGGATGCCAGACCCTTCTTTGCCCAGGCTGTGAGGTCCTCAGGGTGAAACACAGCAGCCAGGAGACTAGGGGCAGCAGCTAGAGATGAGGCAGTCAGCACTCGTCTTGGAAAGACCACCTCTTGCCAGAAAAATTAAAAGAAAGCCTATTTGTGAAACAATAGTGCTGTGGTTTGTGTCTAGTTGTGCCTCACAAGCCTCTTGCAGTCATGCGGTGGCTTCTGGAGTTTGTGATTGATTATTGGGGATGTGGGTACTGCACACACCCTGGGGCAGGAAGTCTGCATTACAATGTAAGGAGGGACAGAGGCTTGCTAGAAGCCTCAGCTACTGCCCCTCCTTTTGCTCTTTGCCGCCACCATAAACATCTGCTCTGTGCCATTTGCCACTCTGCCTTGGAGCCAGCTGAGTATAGACTGAAACCTCCAGTAACTGTGGACTCAATAAACCTTTCCTTCCTTCATTTTGGGTGTTGGGCACTTTGTCCCAGCAATGAGAGAAGAGTAACTGAAACAAATAGTCTAATCTTCGTCCTATTATTATAGATAATTTAGTAGAAGTATTGCAAGCAGTCAGACAGAGACGGGCTCTCCAGGGAGTCAGTGCAGAGGTTGAGAGCACATCACAGCCAGGGCCAGAAGTGCATCTGCAGGAGGCTAAAGTCACAGTGGCCATTTTTACACATTCCCTAAGGGATATATGGGAGTTTAAGATTATTTGTACCACTTCTGAGGTTTCCCATGTTAATAAACCATTATCTTATTAAAGGTGGTCATCCTCCTCCACCCTCTAAGACTAAGACTAAAAGACATGACTATAGCTCATCACCCCAGGTTAATGAGGTCATCCATATGCCCTTGCTACTACTGGGCCAATGTTACCTAAGCAAGCATACTTAGAATCTTATTGGTTGATCATAATTTTGTCCCATGTGGTACTCACCTCAAGATTTTGCTCTCTAAAACTTCCTTTGAAAAATGGGCTTGTTTGCAACCCATCAGGGCCCTTCCCTATCTCAGGAGTTACTGCTATTCCTCATAACTCTTCCTACTCTCAACTTCCATTGTTCCTAAGAATTTAATTTTTTTACTTGAGGGAAAATGAACTCAGTATATTCGATACCTAGCGTTTCCCCTGTATCACTATCACATGGTATTACTAATTTCCTAAGGAATTTGAAGAATGCCTAATCTGAAGACTAGTGGTAGAAGTAAAGAACCAGAGTTCCGGGAGTTTCACCATCACATTTCTTATTTCTGTCTGCTCAGAATGTCAGAAATTACCTCAATACCATTCATCTGATGAGGCAGGAAACAAACACACCATAGGAACATGTGGCTGAAGATACTCTAAATTATGAACATCCCTCTAATCAGGGTTCCTGCTATCCAGCCCCACACTGACTAAGCATCACCAAGCACAGAGGCATGTCTTGGGTGGGGTTTCCAGTGCTAATGAGAATATAAATCTCCTAAGACAGTTTATGTCTCAGGAGTGGGCTGTATGTAGTTCATGAAAACAAAGATTGACTACTCTGTGCACAAGACCCTGGGTTCAGTCCCCAGTGCTCTCTCTCTCTCTCTCTCTCTCTCTCTCTCTCACGCACACACATACACACACACACACACACACACACACACACACACACACACACAGCCTATATTTTAGGGATGTAGGAAATGCAAAATGAAAAATGGAAACAAAATGCTTTCAAATACAAAAATTACCTTTTGTCATTTTCAAGGAAAATGGTTATTTCTTATGTTCTTCAAATTTACTATAATGAGATGGAATTTTCCAATCTTTACCACACCAAAGCTTTTTCATAATTTTGAACTGAGGCTGAAGTTGAACCTTGTTAGACATTATTTATTTCTTCTCCAGCGATCTCTACTCTGTCTTTGATTTAGGTAGTGCCATATCAGAGACTTGGGGATTATTCTAGATTCCTCTCTTAGTACAGAAATCTTTCAGTCCTGATAGCTTGTCATATTTAACCCTTTGATCTATTCAAAACCTGCTTTTATCTATGCCAGCTCCACGGCTACTTGACTAAAGGCTTTGTTTATTGTTGTGGGTCAGTCAGCCTTCCAACTAGTCTCCTTAGTTTGAGGGAACCTCTTCATTCCATCCCTTACCTAGAGCGACCCGACAGCTCATAGATGATCATGTGGTGTCCTCATTTAGTACATTTCATAGGCTTCTCATCAATGTATAATGCAGCTTAAACACCCCGTGAAGTTTGTCCAGATTGTTGCAAGCTGGTGCCTGTTCAGCTCACCAGGCTCAGTTTCACTTTCCTCCCTCCCCTCCTCTGATCCGGGTGAGCTAGTCACACCAACGCTGGCTGAAGGGAAGAGATTTTGGGAACATTTGGAACTCTGTTTCAAGCCAGCCTCTGATATGTAACAAAATGCAGGTTACTCAAACTTTTACCCTGGGAAGACTATATTTTGTCTTCTCTAAGAGGAATGCAGTATTATCTGCTTCATTAGATTGTTAGATCAAATAAGATAATGCATGTTAATTTAATAGTTAAGAACTTCACATATTAACATCTAACACAGTAAATGTTTAAATGATAGCTATTCTTACAATTACCTAGTTTGTCTAGAATTCTCTTTCTTCAATGTTGACCTAAGTGTTCATAAAACAGGCTTTAACTCTCTTCAAACTTCAGCACAGACACAATTTTCCATATTCTTACAAGAGCTAAGCTGTTCTGAGTTTGTTAGAACTGGTTTACTCTTAGTTCCAATTAATTCTATTTGGGTAACTGTTGGTGAGTCACATTTTCTTAGACTCCCAGTCTTCTCATTTGTGCAATAAGGACAAAAGTTTCTTTCTTGTGAGTTTCTTTATTAACTTAAATTTTAAAGGATGAATAAGTATAGCCTTTCAGTTACAACACACAGTCTCATTTCTACACCTTTATTTCTTTTGTGTTCTTATAGTTCACATATTAATAGAAAGGCATTATATTAGTCCGCTTTTCATTGCTGCTACAAAATATGATGACCAGACAGGCTGAATTTGTAAGAAGAGGTTTATTTGGCTTGCAGCTTTGTACTCTGAAAATGCAATGGACATGATGCAGGCTGTTTTGAGTACCCTGCCAGTCTGCATCGGCTAGTGGTAGACTCAGAGAGGAGCACTACACCAGGGTGTCCCACTGCCACACAGGAATGAGAGGGAGGCAGGGCCCCACATTGCTTAGTGTGATAAGAGAGTTTATTTTAAGAGGTACTGGCCAGTGTTGGAAAATATCCATGATCATAAGCACAAAAATTTTAAATATGGACCTTAAAATTACACAGCTTATTTTGCTTAATGAGAGTCATCTCTTGTGAAATAAGCTATGTAATAACTTTCTAAGATGCTTATTTTAAATTTGTCAGAAGGTCAATATTTTCTATCTTGATGAATCTTAGAAAGTTCATCATAGAAAGGAGAGATGGTAGGAAGACAGCAGGAAAGCTAATGACTAAGGAAGGGAGAGCAGAAGGAATAGGAGGAGGTACCTGAAAGGTGAAAATCGTTCAAACATGCTCTGTGTGTAAATCAATCTCCTGTGATAAATTAAGCCATTGTCATGGAGAACTAATATGCATGTGCATATTTGGCTTCTCAGTTCATGTATTTTTATTTTAAAGAGAATAAAAATAATAAGAAATAGAAAATACTGAATTCCAAAAAACAAGATGATAGGTATTCAAAAATAGTTGTTATATTGCATATTTCTGTCTTCAAAGTAGTTGTTCAGATTATCAGATATAAGCATGCAAAATTGATCAAAAAATTAAGCATTAACTTTGTTTTTCAATAAACCAATAGAAATTAGGGGCTGGGGAGAGATAGCTCAGTTGAAAAAGCTCTTCCCTGGCAAGTGCAAGGGCCTGAGTTCAATCCCTGGCTCCACAAGAAAAAAAAAATAGAAACTTGTAGTACAATTATCTGTGTGTGTGTGTGTGTGTGTGTGTGTGTGTGTGTGTGTATTTTTTCCCTATCTTGGAAACAACCTAAGTGCCCATCAACTAAGAAATGGGGAAAAAATGTAGTATTTTTATATGATGGAGCATTATTTAACCATAAAGAAAGATAAACTCAAAGTTTTTATAGGTAAATGGACGCAACTAAAGATCACACTCGTAAGTGAAATAAATCAGATTCACATGTGTAAACATCATACTGTTTCCCTAGTGCAAGAACCTGAAAGAGTAAATAAAATTTGAAACATACAATAGATACTGAGAAAGAAAAAGAAACTGTTCAGTAGGAAAGAAAATCTGGGATGAGAGCAAGGAGAAAAGAGAAGGAAGGGTAAGATATAGTTTTAAAATTATTCCTTTTTTGTTGTAAATATGGACAACATTTACAATGACAATCACTTTTTTATGACAATGGACAAAATGGAATAATGTGGAATTCTCCTTGTGTGGTGTTTCAAGATTTCATTTTTGTTTCTAATCAACCCTCTTCAGCATTTCAAATACGTCTCTTTATAAAACTATCCTGACAAAAGTGTAAAATCTGTGTATAGCTATGTTCTTCAAATAACACTATTTGAATGGCTCTATAAGTAGATGAACAGAATGGATAGCAATGTTTTGGTAGAATTTTATCACTAAGAGGGCTGCTTGGCTTAGACATTTCTAAAAGCACTGAACAACTGGTCACTAAATGAACTCTGTAGTAGCAAAATACAGTTTTGTTTCTAGTTCACTCTCCTTTTCTAACACAGTTGCTTCAATAAGCTCCAGTTCTATGGGTTTGCAATTTCCTTGAGTACTATGTGATCTTGCAGCTGTGTCCCCAAAGATGGAGGTATGTCTGTCATAACCTGGCATGTTTATAGGCATCACACTGGCAACCGATTGTGAAAATTCTGCTCAGCTTTCTCTCAACAACTTTGTGATCCTTTTGGGGCATGCTGAATGGTCTCTATAATGAGGTGACTCATTACCATTTCACACACGGGTATTTCAGAAAGGGGTGAAGCTCCAAGAGGGAAGGAAGTACGGTGAGCCCAGCCAGAAGCTGAGGCAAAGTAAACACCAAGCCAGTGTTTCGCACCCAGAAACCTGGGAGCTGGGTGGGCTACACATGCTCACAAGAACTGGGTTCCACTGCTCTGGGAGTAGAAAGAATTTCCAGAGAGAGAGAGAAACCTTGACTACCAATCAAATCATTCTGGATTGCAAAGGCTCAGAGAAGCTAGGAGAGAGAGAAATGCCATAAAAATGCATTGAGTTAATTTCACGCTTTTCCACCTTCAACTTTTGCACAAATTAAATTTAATGCTCCTCAGCCTGAGTGGTCTGATGCAAAATGGTACCGCGTGATTGGGGCTGATGGAGATAAAAAGAGTTCAGTATTATTTACCAAATAGTAAGAAAATATTTGTTTTGTGATCACGAGTAATTTCACAGCAATTAAAATGTCCCCTCCTTCTCTTTTAAATGTAATGAAACTCTTGTAACCCACATAACATAAGAAAGAACCCATTTACTCTGTTGATATTAAATCCCAAGTTAAGGGGGGGTCAACTAATTCAATTCTGTTGGTTTCAATTTCTACAGAAAAATGAGGGATTTTGCTCATTAGATAATCTTTCAGCCATCTTATTCTAAAGCTTTAGACTCTAAGTCGGGCTGACCTTTGATGCCCGACTTAATGTAAACATCAGAAGACCGGAATTGCACAGGATAGGAAGACAAGCAGTGTGTGTTGTTGCACAAAAACATTTCTGAGATTCAGAACAATGGCTTGAACCAGTTTTCTAACCAAGAAGCAACACAGTCAAGTGAACCCCACCAGCCTAAGAAGTCCTAGGCAACAGCTAAGAATGAGGGCAAATATTGATGCAAAAGACCTACCCAAATCTTTTCTTTTCAGTTTTTTAATCTAAAATTCACCTACTTGGGAGTCTTGGAGGGGTTTTGGAATTGGGAGAATTGAGCCTTCTGGACGGATTCCCTCAGAAATGAGGAAGTGATATAAACCCACTGGAACTGTTTGATGTGAGAACTGTGGTGATGGTTGTCAGGAGGATAGCTAGGGACAAGAAAGGAACTGGGCAAGGGCAGTAAGTCTGCTATTTCTGAACATTCATGTAAACTTCCATAGATACAAATGAATCGCACATTATGAACATCTGCTAATGCAAACAAAATGCACATGTGATAGTGCACACAGTACAGGGCTCAACTAGAGCCCAGAATGTCTGAGATCAAGAGGAAAAGCAGTGGTGACGTGGAAGGGACTGCTAGGAACAGCACAGCAATATCCACTGATGTATCTCTGTCCAAGGTATGTATGACTCACGAACGTTTGCCTGGAACAGGACTTGTTCCTAAGTCAGGACATACCATAGTCAAATATCAATTTGCTTTATCTTGATTCATTGTTCCTTCTGTGTTTTAGGACTTCCTGAACACTTGCTCTGTTTCTTTCTCTCATAGGATTCTGTCTCAGGGCCTGTGTTGGGAGGGTCTTGCCTAAGGTTTTTGGAGGGAAGCTTTGCGTAGGACTTCTAAGGACCACCTCTCTGGTGGTGAGGGAAAGCAGAATTGGCACTGTGGCCTGATGCTGCTTGCTCTCACCAGGTGGCCTGAGTTTGCTGTAGTGTTTCTTTCTGATGGAACAGAAGTGGTGGGGAAAACATTGGCCTCTTCTTTTTTTGTAATGGAATAGGGATGTAAAGGCACTGAGATATGAACGGTCACTTTCATCACTACCACTTTCCTCACTGTGGTGCCAGTCTTGTGAAGCAAAAGGGAGCAGTGAAGTGTGCTTGCTTGCTGCAGGCTAGAAGATGGAAAGCCCGAGAGAAAGTACATTCAGTTCAAGGAAAAACAAGCCTCCTTCCCTCAGCACTGACGGACCCTGTTGTTTCCATTCTCTGCTGAATCCCTGCCATCCTTTTGCATGGCAGGAGTCTCAAAGCAGCATCTTTGCAGTAGGAATTGTAGTGAGTATGCATACTCTGGACTTGAGCAATCCGAGGCAACAGTGGAAAGTCTACAATCCAGGCAAAATATCTTTCAGAAATAGTTTATTTTTTTTTGTGAGTGTCACTGTTTCTACTTTTTAAAAAATCTTCCTCTAACATCTGCAGCTGAGTGAGTGCTCACAGTTTTCTCTGCCAGAGCCCATGCACCCTGATCAGGCTGTTTCTCTCAGCCTTCCTTCTCCTCTCCTTTGCATCCCCTCACCTGCACCCCATGGTGCAGCAACCCCTTTATTCTCTTCTTACAAGGCCCTCAGGTGCTGCTGCAGCACCGGCTCTGCCGGCCCTGGGGTGTTTGCCCCTGCGCTGTGAGTGCTTACCTAACTGTGTGTGGTTAGCCGCTCAAGCCTGCTCCTCTTCTGGCCTGTGACATCCCGGAGAGCTTGACAGTGCTGTTGTCCATGTTGCAGTCACAGTGTCCAAACTAGTACCTAGGCTCTTAGTAGATGAAGCAACAGCGGGATAAAAGAACAGGAAGTAGAGCAGCATAAAAGGATTAGAGCTGGCACAGAAAAGGCAGCATAAAAGCCTGTCAACCGTCCCACTGTACCTTCCCATGTCCCCTGGAGGAGACAGCGGCAGCATCAATATGGACAACACCAGGCAGCTTTGAAGCAAAGCTGGAAGTAGTTGTCAGGGTGCAGCTAAGCAAGTAAAATTTCTGATCTGGTTGACTCTGGCTAAAGCGGGAGTGGCTGTCATGCAGGTGTGCGATGGAAGACCAGCGATTCTGAAAACATTTAGTTAGCTTGTGAGATGCTGACCTGCAACAGATGGCCATGAGACTGCTGAGGTACAGATTGTGACCTGTCTACTTTGCCTACCATGTGAGGCACTTGTCAATGCTGTCATCTATCATCTCAGAGCCTGGTCCCATGTTCACGATTTTATATATGGTTTTTGGGGAGAGCTAGGAAAGTTTAAATATTTCAGAGCAGGCCACTTATTCAACTGTTAAATGTTGGAATAACCAAAGTGGCCTCATTAGTAGTTGAAGCTGGCTCCAAAACATCCTACTGGTGGGGGATTCACCTGGGAAAACTTCCTGGAAACCATTAAAACCACTACCTAAAGGAGTAGGTTTCCTGTGGCCAGAGCAGAAAGAGGTCCCAGTTGATTCTAAGAGTTGCTGGGCCCTGTGATTTGTTGCTTTTTACCAGAGGACCTTAGAAAGCCCTTAGTCATTTCCTCAGTGTTCTGTTGGGATTTTGGAGACCATGCATTTGCCATCAACAAGCTTGTCTCTTTTCAGGAGTATTGACTAAGTGCATGAAGGCACCATGGCATGAGGACGGCATATCATGAAGACACCATTGTTCTGCAGTCTGGCCAGGGCATTAGCAACTTAAAATGCCTGATGCCTCACACTCTTTCTTTTTTCCAGCTAGAACCATATGAAATCCCCAGGGCCCATCCTTCCCACATCCTCTCAGTGTTCTGTAGTCTCATGGCTTCTCCCACGTCTCACTTCCTGCTGCTGACCTCTTCTTTCTCGGGGACATTTGAGTCCTCCAAGCAAAGGTCCAGGCACCACCATGGCCTGTGATTCCTGTTTGTGCTTACAAAGCTCTGCTCTTCGGGCCAAACTTGCTTGTTCATTGTGTTCCGTAAAATCTATGGAAGACAGGACAGGCTTTAATATTTTTGCTCCATTTTAGCAACAGGCAATTCTATACTCTCTCTCTCTCTCTCTCTCTCTCTCTCTCTCTCTCTCTATATATATATATATATATA
>NDGM011193173.1:0-12114 GCA_002564305.1 Octomys mimax | reverse complement strand
CCCGGCATCGCGTCCGTCACCTACGTGTTCGTCTACAGCCCGAGCGGGCCCGGCGGCCCCGGCGCCGCGTCTGGTCCCGGCCCCACGTCCCCCGCGCCCCCCGCGCCGCCGCCCCGGGGCCCGAAGCGGAAACTTTACAGCGCCGTCCCCGGCCGCAAGTTCATCGCCGTGAAGGCGCACAGCCCGCAGGGCGAGGGCGAGATCCCACTGCACCGCGGAGAGGCCGTGAAGGGTGAGGGGCGCGGGGGCGGGGCCGGGGGCGGCGGCGCAGCTCACCGGTGTCACGCCGGGGCATTTCAGTGTCACGATGGGGGATGAGTCTCAGGGGTCTGTGTGGAAAGACCATCTCACGGCAATGCTTCCTTGACTGTGGGGTTCCTGTGTCACTTTTGGGGCATCTTCTCTGGAATTGCTTGAAATGTGTGGGGCCTTTGCCATCGTGGGAGAGGGCTGTGGACTGTGGGTGTCTGTATGCCCTGCACGTCCCTGTTGTGGGGTCTGCCTGATTTGTACGGCACAAGTCTCTCCTTGCGTGTGGGATCCTGTCCTCCCCTGCTCTGTGACCATGGGGGCCAGAGGTAGCAGCAGCCCTGAGGATCAGACTCCTGGTAAATCATATGGCCCAGTCTGCTGGCTATCACACAGTGACCCTGAGCTCTTGGTAGTGACTCCTGGGTGGGTAGAAGAGCCAGAATAGGTAGAGGGACAGTGGTCACTGGGCAGAGTCAGCAGTGGCCCCTGCTTCTGCCTGCTGTCCTCCCCAAATGCGTCCATCTGCATGCTTGTCCCCCATATGCCCATCCTGTGCCGAGCCCATCTGTTTGTTCCTGTCTCCTGTGTGGATCCCAAAAATCTCCCCAGAGGAAAAGCCAAGAGGCCGTAGGAAGGGAAGGGAAGGGGAGCAAGGGTGAAGGGCATGGGCAGAACCTGAGCCTGCAGTGTTGAGGAGTCTGGGGTCCCCAGTTCTGTCCTCCACTGATAGCCTGCCTGACTTCTGTCCCTCCAGTGCTCAGTATTGGGGAAGGCGGATTCTGGGAGGGGACCGTGAAGGGCCGCACAGGCTGGTTCCCCGCTGACTGTGTGGAAGAGGTGCAGATGCGACAGTATGACACCCGGCATGGTGAGTGACCCTAGAACCCTGAGCAGCTTCTGAGGGTTCCACCTCTGCAACTCCTCTTTGGTCTCCTTGGTCAAAAATCTGGATGTTTAGAGAGAAAAGACAAGTGAACTCACACATCCAAAGTAGGTTTGAACTTGTGTGCACAGTGCAGGTGTCGGTGTGTGCATACATGCTTAGGAACATGCATATGTCTAACCTTATACCTCACATGCAGTAGCCATACCTGCAGCAGGCCCACGGGAGGTACATGCTGGTTGACAATCACACACGTGATTCCCTGGCACCCTAACTGCACCTCTAGGACAGTCCTCATAGAAATGCCAGGTGTTTGGAGCTTGCGATTCATGTGTGGCTGGCAGACTGTAAGGAGGTCAGTGTGAGAAAAGAGGCGTTTTTCCAAAGTGGACAGATTGTCCAAGTGGGCAGAGCAGGAGGCCTGGCCTAGCCAAAAGGAAATGAGGCCAGTTGGGCCCCAAGGGGTGGTCAGGGTACCCTAGGGCTGGGGTGGTGTGAGAGCAGCTGCTGGACATAGCCCCTTCCTTAGCCAGCTGGAGTGCTTGAAGGTATAGGCCAGCTCCAGCGTTGGACACCTGGTCTTCCAGGAAGGACTCCTCTGGATGCTGGGGTCTGAGGGCTCCTGCTGGTAGAAAAGGGCTGGTCCTTTGGAGTCTGCAGAATGAGCTGGTTGGCTCTTGGATAAATGCTTGCAATTGGGCCCTCAGGAGGCTTCAAACCTGAGTGTCCCTTCTGCCCTGGAGAGCTGGGGAGTAAGTTGAAGGCCTCCTGAGTGGTGGTCACAGAGTTCCTTGGTGATGAGCCTGGACTGAGGAGCATGTGTTCCTCCATTTGCACGTCTTAGGTCTTGGGTCAGGGCTGCTCTGTTCCCTTCCCTGGCTTTTGGACTTCCTTGGAGCCCAACCCCTGGCAGTGACTCTTACCCTGTGCTGACCTTGAGGGGCCTAGGCTGGCAAGAGCTCTGATACTGTGCTGTCCTCTGCCCCATTCTGCTGACTCCCCTGGTGGCTTGGGGCAGGCTCCCTTGTTACTGTGGACATAGGTGGAATCAGGTCCAGGAGAAAATTGGTTTTGGAGGTTTGGGCCCTAGGCAGGAGAGGGGGGTATAGCAACCTGTTGAACAGGAGCCAGTCCCATGCTCCCTCACAGCCTGGTTTTGGAGCTGTGGATCCAGGGACATTTGGACTTCAGTCTGAGGCTGAGGAGGAGGGAGTCTCAGGCTGGAGCAGATGATTGTTATGTTTGTCCCACGCCGGGCCTTTGACTGGCTTCACAGAGGTCTGGCTTGGGAGCTGAAGGGGAGCAGGCAACTGCTGGTTGCAGTGGGTGTACTGGGTGCTATGTGCAGAGGTTGTGTGAGTGAAGGCCCCTGGACTGGCCTGAAGTAATCAGAGGGCTTTGAAGCAGAGGCAGTGTTTGGGCTGAGTCCTCTGAGTGTTCTGCAAAGAGGGCACCCTGTTGATTGTTTTTTCCTTTTGCAGTGCAAGGGATTGAACTCAGGCTCTTTGGACTTTGCATCCAACCCTCTTTCTCTCTTTTTTTAAAATTTTGAGACAGAGTCTCACTAAGTCATTGGATTGTCTATGCTGTGCTCAAACATTCTGTCCTCCTGCCTCAGCCTCTCCAAGTGCTGGGACTGTGTGTGCGTTCCACTGTGTGGTGTCTTGGTAGTGTCCAGCACAGTGTTCTGGAGCTACATGTCAGTATTTTTCATATCTGTGCAGTTCTGGGAGCTTAGCCATTCTAAGAAGTGGTTGACATAGTTCAGCAATCCTAGGAGGTAGCAATGTTTGCTAATGTCATTTCTAGGGGGTCCCTTGGCTCAGAGGGGCAGGATCTTGTCAGGCAGGCATTAGGCTTGGGGTGGGGCATCAAGGCTGGAGTAGGAGGTATGGGGCTGGTCAGGTGTCTGTGGAGGAAAGGGAAAGGGTGGCACTGTGGCAGCAGCGGCTTGATCCTGCAGTTTAAGTTCAGGGTCACATCTGGGCAGAGCAGATCAGAGAGGTAAGTAGGGCAGGTCAAGACTGTGTAGAAGGGAGAGGGAGAACCATCTTGGGAGTGGTAGAGCTAGAGGCTTCCAGGCATTGCAGGGCTCCTTGGTACAGCGAGAGTGTGTGATCCAGGGGAGGGTGGGCATCAGAGGCTCCTTGATAGATGGGCTCAGTGGGTGAACAGAGGGCAAGGGATTTGGGGAGGCTGCCTGCAGGGGGGCCGGGAGGAGCAGCCACGGCTTCCTAACATCAGCTGCATGCTTGGTCACTGCACTGGGGCAGAATCTCCCATGTGGGACTCAGGCTAAGCTTTGGCTAAGGTCAGAGGGCAGCCCAGTGGCAGCAGACTCAGATTGCTGAAGGATCAGATTCAGGGATGGAATGGCAATGGAGAAGGACTTAAAGGCCAAGGAGGGCACACTGCGGTGGGGCATGGGCCAGGCTGGTGTCTAGGGTCAGTACCTCTTGTGGGACCAGGGCAGTCTTGGGTATTGAGTGAGCAGGATAAAGCGGAGCTGTAGTGAGAGGAAGTGGGGATGCAGTTTGTGCAGAAACCCTGTGACCCAGTGTGCCAGGATCCTCCCTTCTCTCCTTTCCCATCCCTTCTTCCCAGTTGGTCCTTGTTTAGGAGCTGGTGGTGGGCATTTTTCTTTCAGCTAGCTCTTATGTGTCTGGTTAATAAAACTAGAAAATAAATTTGTGTTATGTAATAAATACATTTTTTTGGTTGACAAGTCTTAAAAGCAAGAGGCTAATGATTGTAAATTTGGGGTCTTCTGAGGCAGGAACTGTGAGCATTTTGTGTGACTGGGCTGACATGGGCAGGCTGTGTTGGAGGCCCAGGTGGGGGTTGCAGCCCCATCTTCATGATAGTGATGCCTGGTCTGCACTGGCAGCTTTGGAACAGCAGGAAGGTGGGGCGGGGGGGGGGGGTGTCACCAATGGCCCTACCCCAGCCAGCTGATGCTGATGCTCACTTGCCAGGGCCAGGATGATAAGATAGGCTACAGCACCCGGGTCCTTGCCAGGAGACTCTGCCTGCTGTGTAAGGAGAGGCTAAAGGGAAATGGTTGCCTGCCCTCCTGAGAATCACACACCCTCATGGCAAGGCCTGAAGGCTGAACCAGGGCTTCTCTGTGTCTTCTGGTGTAAATAGGAATTCTTTCTTCCATCCAGCCACTGTTCTATCTCTGTATCTCACTCTCCTTTGGCACATTTACTCATCCCACCATGCATCTACTCATCCTGCAGCCCACCCAGTTCACTCAACCCATCCATCCATCCATCCATCCATCCATCCTTCCATCCATCCATCTGCCTACTACCCACCCAGTTCATCTGTCTATGTCTGTCTACCAACCAGTTCCATGTATTGGTCTGTCCATTATTCATCTGTCCATCCACTCATCTACTTATATATCTGTCAATGCTTTGGTCCATCTAATTACCCTTTTTTTGAGACAGAGTCTCACTACATAGTGCAGGCTGACCTTGAACTCATGAGGATCCTTGTGCCTCAGCCTCTTGAGTGCTGGAATTACAGGCGTGCACCACCACACTCAGCTTCCATTTACCTTTTGATATTATTTCCATCTCTCAGCCCACCTATCCTTTTGTCCATGCAGCATAAGCGCACCCACCCACCTGGACAGTTGTACACTATCTTCCCTGCCTGTTATATACCAGGTACGATGCTGGGTCACAAGACACAGTCTTTTCCTTTGAGGAGCTCACAGTTGGGGGACAGATCATAGTAGTGGTATCCCTCTGATCTCTTGTTCCCACTCTGTTTGACTCCTTTCGCTCCCATTGCATGGGTGCCACACCATCCCTAAATACGCCAGGCCAGCGCCACTGTGTGGGCTTCACCCTGCTCACCCTGCTCCTGGACACTCCTTTACCCTGAAGCCTTCGTATGATCTCCTAGAACTGCACTTTTCCTGTACACTGTGTGAGTCACTTATCTCTTAAGTTCTGGCTGGCATTTGGCATATTTTGTGTTCATTGTCTCTTTCTCCTGTCTCTTAGCATAGTTTATTAAATCCATGATGCAGAGACTTTGTTCTCTACTACATTTTCAGAACCTAAAACAAATAATGACTGGCACATAGTAGGAGCTCAGTAAATAACTGTGGTAATAAAAAACCAAAATCCTGAAAAATGCTACAGTCAGAGAGCATCTTTGGGGAGCAGAATGGAGTGGGCAGAGCCTGAGGGGCAGGACCTGGTCATTTGGGTCATGGCTGAGGTGGGACAGCAGACAGACCCTGGTCAGCTTTGTAGTGGCCACGAAGGACTTTGAGGTCAGTGGACAGATGGGGACAAATTCTGTGGGATGTGGTGAAGTCAGGGAAGAGGACTCATTGCAGCTCTGCTGCAGGAATGTCAGCAGAGACACAGGGCACTGTGGCAGAGAGCAGTGTGCTATGCATCGCGGGGATCGCACATACTGGGAACTTACCATGTTCCTACACTGCAGGTCACAGACACATGCAGTGTGGACACAGTGTTGAACCTGGACTATGGCTTTGGGCTTTGCTGGCTGGCTGGTATTGGCCATGTCTGGTCTCCTGTGTTGGGCTGCATGTGCCTCAGGAGAGGTGAGTCAAGGTCGCTAGGATAGGATTCGCTGCATGGTCCTCCAGCCTTCCTGCCTTAGGATCTGTGGGCCCAAGGCCCCAGGACTTGGGGCCCCACTTCTGTCTGTATGCAGCCAGCCCAGGTGTGTGTGCAGCCAGCACCACTGACAGCAGTGTGGCATGCTGGAGGCTGTAGCCATTCCTCAGCTCCTGATACCCCCTCCAGAAACCCGGGAGGACCGGACAAAGAGGCTTTTCCGTCACTACACAGTGGGCTCCTATGACAGCCTGACTTCACACAGGTACTAGCAGTTGGAACAGGGGTGTACACTCATGGGGGTGTGGGTGGATGTGGTATGGGTATCTATAGAGGGTAGAGGAGGGTGTGGAAGGGTGTCATCACCTCTGCTTTCTGCTGTCACTGGGGTGGCCTGTGCTATGGGACCCTGCAGGGTCAGCCTGCCACCCTGTCTACAGGGCTGGCCTTACTCTTCCTGCTTTCTTCTGTCAGCGATTATGTCATTGATGACAAGGTGGCCGTCCTGCAGAAAAGGGACCATGAGGGCTTTGGCTTCGTGCTCCGGGGTGCCAAAGGTAAGAGTGGTGCTGTGGAGGCCAAGTACAGGCTAGAGTGTCCTTGTGCTCCACTCTGCTCCGCCCCTTCTGGGCCCGCCCATATTCCTCTGCTGCTGTCGCTGTCACTGTCACTGTCTGTGTTTGGAGTCCCAGCTCAAGGCAGTAATTCCCTCCCTCTGTTTTTCCCTCCCTGCTGTGGGGAACCTGGAAGAGCAGGGGCCTTCCTGGTGGGAGTGAGGGGAGTCTTCAAGGGATGTGTGCTGGGTTCCTGGCTGGTGTGCTACTTGCCACCACCCAGCCTAGATCACATTGTGACCTGAGCTCAAGCCACACTGGTGAGGAGCCCTCCTGCTTGCCTCTGCAGCAGAGACCCCCATTGAGGAGTTCACACCCACACCAGCCTTTCCTGCGCTCCAGTACCTAGAATCTGTGGATGTGGAGGGGGTGGCCTGGAGGGCTGGGCTACGGACTGGAGACTTCCTTATCGAGGTGAGGCCTACCCTGACCCTTGTGGCCCAATAGGGTGCTGACCCCTAAGTCTGGGGAACATACCTAGGCACCCCTCCCAGCTGCTTCTCTGTCTCAGGTGAATGGGGTGAATGTGGTGAAGGTTGGACACAAGCAGGTGGTAGCTCTCATCCGCCAGGGTGGCAACCGCCTGGTCATGAAGGTCGTGTCTGTGACAAGGAAGCCAGAGGAAGATGGGGCTCGGCGCAGAGGTGAGGGCTCAGGCTGTTTTAGCTGACTTTACCCTTTGCTCCTGATCTTAGCCCTTTAAACTCAGAGTCACATTTATCCCCATCCCTGACCCCATACTGCTATCAGATTCCTGAATTTAGACAAAATGCCCAAATTCCCAGTGCAGGGTGCATTTGTCCCTGGTACTAGATTCCCCTTTCCCTGACTGACCCCTTGCCTGGCTTCTGATCCCTGACCCGACCCCAGATACCCTTCCTCAGATTCCCGCCCCCTCCTTCCCCGTCCCCCCAGCCCCTGGCGTGGCAGAGTCCTCCTTCCCGACACCACCAGCAGCTGCCTGGAGGCCGGGGTTGCCATGGCAACTGTGAGGTTGACGCTGCTGCTTATTGTCGGAGGGAAGGGGGAGGCGGCACCTGAGGGAAGAGGAAAAGCGTCTTCTCCCCGCGCCGAGCTGAACAGCCTGGGCCCAGGAGGCTTTGCCGCTGGCTCAGCCCGGCCAGGCCTGCGGCTTGGCCGGCCACACCCTGGTCCCCTGAGGAGCAGTGGTCGTCAGGGTCCCTGGGTGGGGGGTGCTAGAGCAGCAGCAGCTGGCCTGGCAGGAGACCCTCCCAGCCCCCACCCCATGGCTTCGGTGCTGCCTTGCCAGGCCCTTAGAGCCTGCAGGGCGGGCACTAAGTCCAGATCCAGTCAGCACTCTGACCCCTACTGGCACCAGTTGAGCACCTTCTGAGGCCCAGGCTCTGGGAGTCAAAGGGGTCCCAAGGGCCCCAGAGGCCCCACTGCCCCAGCCCCAGTGCTCCCTGATTTCCCCGCGCCATGAAGAAGTTTGCATCCAGCCGCAGCCTGAACAAGATCCTGGCACAGTGTGACTCTTCCTCGCGGGAGTACGAGGAGATCCAGGCAGTAGAGCGCAAGTGGCACCTGCACCTGGCCACACCGCGCCGCCTGCTGCTGGACAGGAGGTCCAAGGCCTCCCTCTTCTTTGCAGCCCCACCACCCCCCAAGAGGGCTCCTAGTACCACACTGACTCTACGCTCTAAGTCCATGACTGCAGAACTGGAGGAACTTGGTGAGTACTATGGGGGCGGTAGGGGCAGACAGCAGGCAAATGGCCCAAGATGGGCAGGCCAGAGTGGGAAAGGCCAGGCGACCACAAGAAGAGACAGATGGGGGTGCAGATCCGAGGGTGGGGGGGGAGGTAGAGAAATTCAGTGCCTGTGGGTGAGAAGGAAACGGCGTGTGGAAGGGTGAGGGCTGAGTGGCTGGAGGGGAGCTGCAAGACCACCAGCAGACAGCTGGGGAGTGAGGCCCGGCCCTGCAGCAAGTTTGCACACACGTGCATGTGTATGTATATGTGCTGCTCCCAACTCCACGTCTCCAGTCTGACTTCGCTGCTGTGTTTTGTCCAAGTGAGGAAAGAGTAATGTGTGGCTTCCCTGGGTCTGTTTCTGATTCTGCCACGCCCCAGCTGGGCCGTTTTTTTGTTTCTTTTACTCTGGTGCCTATATGTGCATTGTCCAAGAGAGTCTGGGTGCTGCTGGGGTATTTGTGAGCACTTCTAGTATGAAGATGGGATGGGGCCTTGGGAACTGCACGGAGGGTAGAGGGTGTGGGTGCTGATGGGCAGATTGAGGGACAACTTCAAGGTGACCCCAGATGGCATCAGCATGGGCCTGTTCCATGAACTGTCTCTTTCTGACATGTGACAGTTAACAGCCTTGTCGTGGGCACATGCCTGTATGTGACCACTGATATGTGACGGTTGACACCTTTATCACGGACATGTGCATATGTACGTAACTGTCCTGTTAACAGCCTCATCCTGGCTATCTCTCAGTGTATGTGACTGCGTCCTCATCTGTGATGGCTGACAGCCGGGACACGAATACATGTGACTTATCCTTTGGGTGGACATGATACATGTGGCCATGAAGAGCTTTGTGGCTGTATTCTAGTCATCAGTAGCCTCCTTGCCAGGACATGCTATAGGTGACACATTCTTGTCTTCCACGGTATGAGCCCTGTCCCAGTCCCATAGTTGCTGTGGCTGTGGCTTAGTCTTCTCCCAGAACTCTCTCTCTCTCTGACTTTGCACGTGGCCTGAGTCTGGTTCTTCCTGGCTGCAGGCTGAGCTGCCCTACTCCAACCAAGTTGTTTTGACTGTAGTTTGTTGTGGAAAACAGCTACTAGGATAGGCTGGGCTGGCATGATCAGCATTTTCCAGCCATCAGTGTCCAACATGCAGTCAGTTCAGAGCTGAGGAAAAAGAGTCGTTAGGTCTCAAAAATAAAGGCAGAAATCAAAGCTACAGAAGCAGGGAAACCGATTCTTTCTTAGCCAGTGGTGGAGGGTCCCAGGGCAGGGAGTAGGGGTTCTGAAGCCCACATAGGGCTGGCAGACCTGGGACTAGCACAGCCTAAGAACTGGTGATCAGAGAAAAGTATGAAAGAGTGAAATGAAATGTTGAAGTTTTTACAGGATTTAAGAGAACTAAAAGTGCTAAGAGATCAGGATAAGATGGAAAAAGAATAAGCACATTTTAGAACTATTGGTAAAGAAATGTTACTGAAACAAAAGTATAGACTTAAAAATTTGTGCCTGGGATAAAAAGTATACTAGATTGGGTTGAAACAAGCAGGCAGTGAGAAAGTAAGTCTGAGTGACTGACTAGGTGGGACCAGCATGGCAGAAGAAGGAGGTATGGCCCCACAGGACAGCTGGGGAGTGTGAGGTCAGCAGGCACCAGTGGGAAGGTCCCAAAGCCTGCCTGGTGGGAATCCCCGGAGTTGGTAAAAAGAAAGACAGTATTCATGCTGAATTTTTTTTTTTTTTTTTGATGGTACCAGGGACTGAACTCAGGACTTGGCACTTGCCAGGCAAGTGCTTATTTTACTGAAGTATCTCCCCAGCCCGAAAGACAGTATTTAAGAATTTCCCAAACGTGAACAAAGATGGGAGGTCCAAATATGAAGTGTAAGTCCTAAGGAAGGAAATGGATCAGAAGAAAGCTTTATAATACCACTGACAAACGCAAATCTTAAGAAGTGTGTGTGTGTGTGTGTGTGTGTGTAGCAGTAGATTACCTGACAGCAAGCTTCGTGTGGCAGAAGATGATGGAACGATGTGGGAAGTCCTCCTGGCTAGCCTCTGCACCCAGCCAAACCTGTTGCTGGAGGGAGCAAGAAATGCTTGCAGACTCCTGGTTCCAGGGTTGTAAGGGTTCATATCAGTCACAGACGGTTGACCTATCCATCGCACTGACCAGTAGACCAACCCCAGTCACCTTCCACAGGCTGCTAGAGCTGTGTTTATCTGCATGTTCAGAGGGGCCCTCCGAGGTTGCGCAGATGGGTTTTGGGCAGCCTGAGTGCTATGATCCAGAGACTGCAGTTAGTGGACTAAGACAAGCAGTGGTTTCAAGCTGACTACCTTACTGACTACAAGCAGCGAGATGAGTCTTCCCCTGTACTCCAGAAGCAACAGGAGAGGGCTGCTGGGAACTACTTTGGACCCTGATAGTCCAGAGGAGCTCAGCCATGGTATTAGGCTTTTCCTGAGCCTGGAGGAGGAGGAGGAGGAGGGGACAGCTCAGCACAAAGCTCACACCTCTGGGTCCAGCGTGCTGAATTCAGAGAAGGGCTAGGCTCCCAAGGGCTTGGAGAGCCACCCTGCACCCACGTCTGCCCCAGGAGGCCAGAACACTTGCCTGCTTCCTGACCACTCTCTTCTGAAATCTTCGATTGAGGAAACAAGTAGGCATCTGGGCTCCCCAGGTGTCTGAGGGGCCACCACACAAGCCAGGGTTGCACTTTCGAAAGTTAGGCATGGGCTATATTGCTTATCCTCAACACAAACGTATCCATCCTGCCAGTCTCACCATCAGAAGCCCTACAGCATCCATAGTCTTACCGCCTGGAAAGAGAAAGTGTGAGATGAGGAGGAGCAGGCAGTGGGGGGGTGAAGGTTCCTACCCAGGTGGCTTGTGCTATGTGGAGGAAGAGGAGGGAGGGTTCCTGTGAGCAAAGGCTGGGTGCAGAAAATTAAGGTTGTGGGGGCTGAGTGAGAAGAAGGGGTTGACACAGGGCCCGCCCGAGAGGTGGTGGAAGGAGTGCAAGGTGCCCCTGTTCCCTTCCTCAAGAGGGCTCCTCACCCTTCCCCTTGTGCACATCAGCTCAGCTTGAGTCAAAGATGTGTGGAGCCAGAGGCCAGGGAGACCAGGGCTGGGGGCGCCTGGCAGGTCCAGGCTCCCTGTTCACTTTCTTAGGTGAAATCAGTTCTCTGTAATAACTGGGATCCTTTCGCTTTTGTGATGAGAAGTTAGGGTAGGTGACATGCCTTTGTGCCTGTTACTGGCATCGGTGTGAGCAAAGGTTCTCTTCCACACATCCTTGTCTTGCGTTTTGTTAAAAATCTTTGTGGAGCAGCCTGTGAGTCTTAGTGGTAGAGTGCTTGCTCAGGGGCCTTGGTTCTATCCAGAGCAGTAGTCTGCCCTCCAAGACACCCCCACAGGGAATGCCCCCACAGCCTCCTGGCACAGAATGCTCACTGGTGACTGACCACCTTTGCTTTCAGTGTCCTATGAACTTAGTTTTCACAGGTTCTTTTTCCCTTTTCTGAACAAACACTTGACTGTGGTTTGCTTGTGTGTGTTGTCATGTGCTCACATCTGTGTGTATGCATGTGCATATGTGAGTGGCCATGTGGTGCATGCATGAGCATGTTGTGTGCATACATGAAAGTGTGTATCATTGCCATGTACCAAGCAGCACAGCATTTGGAGCACAGGAAAGACCTGTAGGCTGGGCAAGCCCCTGAAGTCCTGGTTGGTAAGGGAAGTGGGCAGTGGTGGGGCAGCATGGGGGATTGCGTGGAGTGGGTAAGTGTGAGTGGGCCCGGATGCCACGGGATGGAGCTGTCTCTTACCCCCTTTGCTCTGTTTCTCGATTCCAAGCCTCCATTCGGAGAAGAAAAGGGGGTAAGTCATCTGTCTGTGCCCCTAGGCCTAGCTCTTCTTGGGGAATAAGTGTTTGGTGATGGTGGCCTGGAGTCCCAGTCATACTTGTTGTCCGCCTTTGCTTTGGGGGTCTGACGGCAGCATGGTGAATGGCCTGGGGAGGACTGGTGGGGTGTTGCC
>NDGM011193172.1:0-25071 GCA_002564305.1 Octomys mimax | reverse complement strand
CCAATCTCCCTCATGAACATAGATGCAAAAATCCTCAATAAAATCCTAGAAAATAGAATACAGTAAATCATTAAGATTATACACCATGACCAGGTAGGATTCATCCCATGGATGCAAGTATTGTTCAACATATGCAAATCTATAAGTGTAATAGACTACATCAATACAGTCAAATCCAAACCCACTTGATCATCTCAACTGATGCAGAAAAGGCTTTTGACAAAGTCAACACTCATTCATGTTCAAAGTCCAACAGAAAATTGGAATAGATGGCTTCTACCTGAATCTGCTACAAGCCTTCTATGACAATCCAACTGCTAACATAATTCTAAATGGGGAAAAACTGAAATCTTTTACTCTCAGATAAGGTACAAGACAAGAATGTCCTCTATCACCATGTCTATTCAATGTAGTTCTGGAATCAATAGCTAGAGCCATTAGATAACATAGAGAAATGGAATAAAAATAGGTAAAGAAGCAGTTAAACTATCATTATTTGCAGAAGACACGATACTCTACTTGAAACACCCAAAAAACTCCACCAAGAAGCTACTGAAATTAATATACAAATTCAGTAGCATAGCAGATACACATTGATTATGCAAAAGTCAGTAGCATTCCTCTATTCAGGTAACAAACTGAGAGAGAATTTAGAGAAACAATACCTTTTACAATTGCACCATGGACACATTCTCATGACCCCTCCAAGCCCAGCCCAGTCTCAGGCCTGGCAAGTGTGTGGGGGAGCTTCTGTGCTCCCCTGCACCTGTTGTACCTCTCTGGACCAAGCCCAGGCCCACCGCATGAGACCTTCCACCATGCTCTCAGGACCCTTCCACCCTTTCAGAGCTGAAGCCTGCTGTGTGAGTGAGAACTTCCACTGTGCTCTCAGGACCCCTAGAGATCCACCTCAAGCCCAAGCCCTGTGACTGTGTGGGAGAGCTTCTGCACTCCCCTGCATCCACTGGACCCCTCCTGACCTAGCCCAGGCCTGGCATACAGGTCTAGGGTGAAACTCTGCAGCTGAAGTTCCTGCAGAGAGACTTGGGGTCAGAACCACCCAGCTAATCCAGGAGCAGAACATTTTGTTAGAGGGGCACAACAGGTTCACTTCCAAGGGCTGTAGCAAGAAGGAGCTGAGCACAGCAGCCAGGTGCAAGCCAGATACACCTGGATGAACTCACACTTTGTAGATTTGCACCTAAATTTCAGTAGATGCTAAGGTTATAACTGCACCAAAGCTCTACACCAAAGGTCAGAGGACAGTGCTATACACTTGTATCATGAAAAATGAAATACTTAGGAATTAATCTCAATAAAGAAGTAAAAGATATATTGAATGAAAATTACAGTATTCTGAAAAAAGAGACTGTAGAGAGTTTCAGAAAAATCTGATGATATTCCCTGCTCCTAGATAGGAAGAACCAACATTGTGAAGATGGCCATATTCCCAAAATTGTTATACAGATTTAATGGAATCCCTATCAAAACACCACCAACATAAGTCACAGACCTAGAGAATTCATTGCTAAAACCTGTTTGTACCAGAAAAAAAAAAAAAAGATAATAGTAAAAGCAATCCTGAGAGACAAAATCCAAGGCAGGAGACATTGCAATCCCTGACCTGAAATTATACTACAAAGCTACTGTGAGAAAATCAACATGGTATTTGTCAAAAAGTAGACTTGAGGATCAATGAAATAGGTTAAAAGATGCAGATGCAACTACAAACACACTCAGCTATCTTATCTTTGACAAAGGGGCACAAACACGTTTATTAGAAGAAAGATAGCCTCTTTAACAAATGATGCTGGAAAAACTAGCTCTCTACATGCTGAGAACCAAAATTAAACCCGGGTCTAATGAATTAAAAATTAAAACAGAAACACTAAATCTCCTGGAAGAGAAAGTTGGACTAAATCTTTAAGACATAGTGGTAGGCAAAGAGTACATAAAAAAATAAAACTGCATGGAAATACTTGAAAGAATTAATGACTGAAGCTTCCTCTTGTTGAGAAGTTTCTGCACATCCAAGGAAATTACCAACAGAGTGAAAAGACAACCCACAAATTTGGGGGCTGGCCAAATAGCTCAGCAAATTAAAGCACCTGCAAGAAGGCGCGGGGGCTGGGTTTCGATCCCCTTGCCTGCCATGCAGCCCCTGCCTCTGGGGCAAGCTGACATGGTAATTGAGACTGGGTGTGGTGGTGTGCGCCTCTAATCCTAGATCTTGCGAGGCTGTAAACAGGCAGATCACTACAATTCCAATCTAGTAGTGAGACTCTGAACATCATCGAGACCCTTCCCTAAAACACACACACACACACACACAGACCTCACAAATTTGGACAAAATCTTAACTAATAAGCATTGAGACAAAGGTCTTCTATCTAGAATGTGTAAAGAACTAAAAAATATTAGGGATCCAAAATTTTAAGACCCAGTCTGCAAATGGGCATCTGTGATGAACACACACTTCTCAGAGGAACAAAAACAAGAAGCAAATAAATACATGAAAAAATGCTCCCCATCACTAGCCATTCGTGATATTCAAATTAAAACAACACTGAGATACCATCTCACCCCAGAAAGAAGGGCTATCATAAACAAATCAACCAACAACAAATGTTGGAGAGGCTGTGGGGAAAAAGAAATCCTTCTCCACTGCTGGTGGGAAGATAGACTGGTACAACCACTATGGAAATCAGTGTGGAGACTCCTCAAAGAACTAGGACTGGATATCCCGTTCAATCCAGTTATCCCCCTTCTAGGAATTTTCTCAAAAAAACTGAAAACATCGTACCATAGTGATATATGTGCGCCTATGGGATATATATGCAGCAAATTTGTGACTGAAAAATCTTGGAAATAACCAAAATGCCTGTCACCTGAGGAATGAATGAAACAGATCTGATGTTTTTATACAATGGAGTACTGCTCAGGTATAAAGAAAAATAAACTTGGACCCTTCATATAGAAGTGGTTGCAACCTGGACATATAAGTGAGATGAACCAAACCCACATTTGTAAATATCATGTTATCTTCCTAGTGTAAGAAGTCAAAAGAAGCAATAAAAATTGGAAGGTATCACACAGTTAAATGGAAAGTGAGAACTTAATGATTAAACAAATAGGAGAGAGAAAGGAGAAAAGTTAGGAAATATGGCATGGGCAGAGCCATACATTTATATAAACAAGATGGTTAAGGCAGTGGTCCTGAGAATCTCCATCAGGCTTTTGAAAATGGTAGCTAATGGTAGAATTCTCACTCTGACTAACCTTATATGCTGATACTTGTGAACTAAGCAGCTACACTGCAGACAGCAATGTGTAATACTAAAATATGCTTGAAATACCTATCGTTTTGGTCTTCTAAATGAGTACTGCTTCTAATATCACATCAATCATTGCTATACTCTTTAAATGTCTGTAAAAACATAATAAAAATCATGAGACAAGAAAAAAATGTAGAGGATTATCATGCTACAATGTTGTATATGGTTTGATTTCTAAATTTCTGTGTGAAATTGTATAATTTTTTTCACATTCTATAGAGATTTAATTTTTGAATATCTCTGGTTGTTGGGAAATAACAGTTCTATTTTATGTCTAAGGCGTTTGATATTCAGACAGTGATGTTAAGCGCAACTGCCTTTGTAACAGCATAATAATATCATTAAACCTCTCTTCTGGATGTTTAACAAATAAAGTTTGCAGACCAAAAATTAGAGAAATAGGAGGGGCTACAAGAATAGCCAATGTTTTGCCCCTAGCCCTTCAAGGTCAGTGAGGGCTCAGGCCATAAGAGAACCTGTGCTGATACTGACAAAATATCTATAAGGTGCTATACATGTTTTCAGGGTAAATCCTGGGGGGATTTGACTGACCTTGTCAGATACAAAAGTGACATTTTTAGTTATATAGGTCTTGTTTTAACTTGGTCTTAACCATCCAGCAGAAAAGTATAAGCACGAGATATCAAAAGTAATGCCATATTAATATGCTGAGCTGTAAAAGGCTTAAGTCAATGACTTCTGATAATTGCCAGTTCTGCTGATAACCTACTACTATTATGGACTATTGAACCATATTGGGTTATTTTGCTGAATTCACTTACAATATTTGAATTGGAATCAACTATGAAAAGGTCCTTTAAAGACTTCTCCAAATATAGCTTCTCTAAGAGCAATAGAACATCAATCTCTGACAAAACAAACCAAAAAAGGGTAATATAAATAAAGGACCATTTTGCAGTGAAAAAATATGTATACACAAAATAGTTAGGATAGATATACACCTACTATCTCTTAGTTTAACGAGAAGAAAGGTTTGTACTAATATTTTTTTTGTACTAATATTGTTAAACAAGATAAGTCTGCATCTTGTCCTCTGAATACTGCGAAGACAACAATATGCAGTGTATTAATTATTGTAACTGTCCTCCTAACCTGTTTTCAAACTATTTCATTGCTATTTTTCTCATTAAAATGAATAAAAAAAATTAAAAAAGAAAAAGAAAAATGAAAGAGATACAATTGGAAGTAGGGTTGTAAGTAAGCATGTGAAAGACTTCTCCGAGGGGAGGAGAATCAAGAGGTGAGGGGCAGAAGGAACAAAGTAATGAGGGATGATAAAACGAGTTAGGATGTGTTGTGTCATATACTGTCTTCCCAGAAGGAATGTAGGCATTATGTCCCACATGTGTGTACTAATAGGTGAGAAAAGAATGACTGGTTCATAGTGTTAACCTCAGCACTCATCAACAGGAGACCAGTAGACACTTAGCATGGTGCCGGTCCCATATTAAGCATCCAGTGAATTCTTCACTAGTAGTAGCTGTGATTGAAAGACCACAGCTACTAATAAAGACCATTGAACATGGTCTCTACAAAAGGACCAAACAGAACAAATGAAGGAATGCTGGCCATGAGAGGATGGCTTTCCATGCTAGGAACTGGCGGGGGGGGGGGCAAAGATTATGGAGATAAGAATAAAGTGTGTGTGCAGGGAATTCTTCATGGTGTTTGTGGCTTGCAAGGGCAAGGCAGGAGGGATGACGTAGATGGTCTGACTTTATGCCTAGCGAATAACATTTCTGGAACACATGGCTGCAAGGATGTGGCCAGTGCTTCTACAATTGTTGTTCCTTCTGTGGACACCTGCCATCTGGGTCAGTACAGAGTGATTTTCCTCTCCTGCAACAAGATATAAAGGCTTGCTCTTTTAATCTCAAGAGATTAATGCCTTGATTTGCTATGTAGTTCAGGCTAACTTTTGAACTCACAGTGTAGCCCAGGCTAAACCCCTGGCAACTCCTGTTTAGGCCTCCCAAGTACTGGGATTACAGGATGTTCAAGGCTGGCCTAATTCACTTTTTTAGTACTACTCACATGACCAATTCATAGAAGCTTTTCAGAGCAAGCTTTCCAACTTCATATCTTTATGAAGTTTTTTCCCACCCTTGTTCCTATAACTAAGAAATTATGAAAGCACATGTGATACAGCATCTAATGTCTCCTGTATACTAGAACCGGTGTGCTTGGATTATGCCACTGCTTAATTCTCAGAAGAGCTATTAATGTCCTCATTTCAAATTCATTTCTCAGTAACCTGCATGGGGCTTTGTTGTAGGAAAAGATGAGAAGCTTTTTGTGACTTTTCATATTGTCTTCTTTTGGGGCTAATTTATGTGAATGATCAAATGGTCGATCTATTCTTCCTACCTACGTGGTCACTGCCCCTGATAGAGGGCTTGATGTTTGCAGACATCAGAGGATCATACCATTGACCTTCTGGTGGAAATGAGAAATTTAGGTACTCCGCCCCCACCCCCAGTTCTTAAGCACATATTATTGTCATGGAAAATGTAGCTTTTAAAACATCCCTTCTGTTTTTCTCATAATATATGAAGCTAGCTAAATACATGAACTCTGATTTCTAGTTTATCCTTGAACTTACATATTTTAAATAGATTTTAAAAGTTCAGGATCATCTTTTAATAATGACAACCAGCCAGAACTAAATTGTTTAACATGATACTCTCCTTAGAGACTGAAAAGGAATTGATAGTGACTCTAACAGCATTTCTGTACCTATTATAAGTGTGTGTATGCACATGTGGGTTTGTGTTACTCTCACTCAAGGTTTGCAACTCTGGGAATGCAGTATTGCCCAGGATTTCTCAATTAAACATGACTTAAAAGTTTGCATTATGTTCTAAACTAGTGACAGAAATTGCTTAACATGATTTCTTGGTTTTATGCTGTGTTTGGCATGGCAAGAAAGCAGTTGCTCTGCTAAATCTTTATTTTCTAAGGAGTAAGAGCATTTTTGTCCAAGTGATGAGAACCTCCTGGAGTTGATTGACTTAAATTAGCTTGATTGCTTTTTATCAATCACAGCTGCACTGTTTAGCATAAAAATGCAAAACATCTAAAAAGCATTTGCCTTGCAGCACACTAGAAAGATGTTTTTAGTTAGTTTTAAGATGTTTCAAATTTTTATTCTGCACAGATTCTCTGAGAGTGGATCCAGGACATATCTAGTTACAGAGAATTAGTACAGATATTGTAAACTTTCAGAAAATGAATTAAAGAAAATATGCTGTTTTATGAATTGCATATTTAGAATTTGAGCTTTTAGCTTTTAAATGTCTCTCATGAGTGAAACAGTTCAGCAATATTTGTTGCAGCAGCCAAGCCAAGCAACTGCTGCTAAACATTAAAAAACAGTCGTCGGAACTTTTCACATCATGAAAGGCCATTTGGCCTTTCTTGTGGAGCTGGGACATGGTTCAGTGGAATCTGGGTGTTGTAAAATTAGGTAAAACCAGTTTTGTCCTGAAACCCTATGAATGAAGAAGTTCAGATCACCATCTTTGTTTTCACTCTCGCTTAGATCATTTAATGATAAATATGGTCAAATAATATCTCCATGTGCAGGTGCTGCTGAGTACTTTGCTCTGGAAGGACCTGCTTTTCTTTCTGAACCAGCTGCTTTTTGTGACTTCCCTGACTTAGCAGATTTTGCCCTTACTACCCTGAAGTCCTAAGAAGGTATTCTCTTAGAGCTGGTGACAGGGAGCAGGGAGAGAAAGCCTAATTAAACCTTCTACGGCTCCATTTTTGTGTAAGTCACTTAACTGTGTCTTGCTGGTACAGCATTAAGCTCTTGAGGACATTGGCAGTGAAGTTTAGGCATGGAGTTCCTAGGTAAAGATTCACAGATGTTCTGAGGCACATTACTTTCACATGGGCCCTGGGGTTGCAGTGCAAGCCTGAAAAATATATTTTGCACATAAGGTGGTTTTCAAATGCAGTATGACATGTCTTTGTCAGATAAATGGTATGTGTGAGAATCATGGGTGCCCACCTATACTCAGCTGATTTTTTCCTCTTTAAAGAGTGTGAAGAGTTGTGCTCCTGGGAATGCAGAGGGAATGTAGAGTCCATGTGCCCTCAGTTGAGAGCCTTGGCACCTTCGCATACCCACCGCATGGAACCATCTGGGTGAGAGTGGCTAGGTTACCAACCAAAAGAGACAGGGATGTCCTGTGGGAACAGGTGAAGTGCTAAGAATAGGTAGGTATTCTGGGCTCCACAGATAGGGGATTAATGGGTTCAAAGACCCTTTCTGCATTACTTTTCACTGGGGGTTTATTGTTTGTTTTTGGTGCTAAGGACTGAACTCAGGGCCTCCAGCTTGCTAGGCACACATTCTACCGCTGAGCCAAATCCCCATCCCCTCTCCATTGATTTTTCATTCTGGATAAGATTGTAATTATCCTTTCAGTTTTGTATCATCAAATAAGCCAGTATTTGAAGTATTATCATTCTAGAAAATTAAAAAACAATTGATCTATTTTAATACAACCTACAGGCTGTTCTTTAAGTATAATTCTTCCTCCTACTTTTAATATTTTATTGGTATTATGTTCTAATGATATTTTAATGCTTAAATCAATCATAATTTTAACATGACAGAATTTAGAGAATTGTTTCCATATTCCCTGTCCTATGTTCTATATGCGTTACTTTTTAAAATAGTTGCTTCTCAAAAAGTCTTAAAGTATAGAGGTTTCAATTTTTAGATTTAAGATAATTGTCTTAGTTTTCTCCTTGCTAGGACAAAATGCCCAACATCCACAAGTTAAAGGAGGAAGTATTATTTAGCTCACAATTTGTAGAGGTTTCAGTATAAAATTGGCTGGCTCCAGGGCAGGGTGGCATGGCAGAGGGGCATTGCAAAAATAGTTCATGGCAGACAGGAGGTAGCAAGAGCAACAGGGGATCTTACCAGCATCTTTCTGCCCCTTTGTCTTATCTAGACTACTCAGGGCTGGTGGCACTCACAGCCTTAATCTTAGTACTCTTGACTCTAGCAGCACACCTTGGGTCACAAGTCTATATCCAGCCACCCCAGAAAAAGCCCCACTTAAGAGCACACGAGGCTTTAGGGGGACACTAGACAGAAGCCAAAACAATGATTTTATTAGAAATGTGCTTCTTGAGGATTTTTTTTTCTTTTTGAACCAGGAATTTGACTCAGGACCTTTTGCTTACCAGACAGGCAGTTATACCACTGAGCTATATTCCTGGGCCATGCCTCTTGATTTTTGTTCTCAATTACTGTTTGCCATAATTTTCCTGTGTGCCAAACACTGTATGCCATGATTTTCCTGGACATCCTTCTACTTTTGATAATTGCAGTTGTTTCTAAAAGTTTTCACAGATACAGAAATAAATTTGCAGTTGTCTTTGAACATTTAGACTGCTGAATCAAAAGGTATAACTGATATAGCATCTTGCATGCACTTCTCAATTGATTTTGTGAAAATTGATTTTACTTTGTAATTGATATACAGTATTATACATACTTATGAGATACAATATGATGCTGTATTCATAGGTAGTTTGTGGTATTCATCTGTCTGACTTAATACATCCATAAAAATCTGACAACAGATTTTCTGCAGCATTGCTAGCCTGAATCTTTTGATGGTAAACTGTTCAGCATAACATTATTATGTCTTGTTAGAACTTTAATTGTTTTACAAGGTTTAATATATTTCCATATATTGTTTACTGTGTATGTTTTCTTAGGCCACTGAGCTATCCCCCCACCCCCTCCATTTACATATACGGTAGATTGTCTAAAGATATGAGTTCTTTGCCTTATTTGCTAAACATATTTACTCCCTTTTACTATTTACCTTTTTACTTTTAGTTTTCATAAGATTTTGCCACAAGTATAGTTACATCTGTCATTCATTGCTTAGTTCTTAAAAAAAATCAGAGATGCACTGTCTTCACATTTCATATTTTCTCTATGCTTTGATATGTTGTTAGCTTTGAATATCTTTAACTTATAGTTTTTAGTCCTTTTCTAGTACAATTCATATAAGAGTTTGAGATGATTTAAATATTGTACCTGGAAGGGTCTTGTGTTCATGTTAGGGTTCTTCATGTAACAGCGTACCCAGAACTCATTTCACCCCCAGGAAATCACTAATTTCATGCTTTTTGTTATTGTATCCTATTCCATTGCCTACATGGGCTGTTATTTATGCAACCCGTAATGTTAATGGGGAAAAAACCCTCTTTGGATAAGAGGTTTTCCTGTGAAAGAATTATTGTGCAAATACAGTATGAAAACCAGACCTGAGAGTCTGAGATATATTTTTATGTCATCAAAACAGCAAGTGATAGTATAACAAGTTTGAAACAAATTGCATTCAGAATCTCTGTACATTGAACATTTTTACTATTGGATCTGAATGATTAAAAAGTATTTTTCATTATAACAGTATTCTGGGCTGGGAATATAGCTCAGCGACACAAATGCCTGCCTGGCAAGCACAAAGTGCTGTTTGATTCCTGGTACCAAAAATATATGTATATAGATATAGATATAGATATATATTTTAGGATTTTGGTCATATATATTACAAAGTTAAATAATTAACTATGCAGCCTATATGAGCTATGTATTCTTGGTATTTGATATTATGAAACAGCTTTTAAAATATTTTTAAAAGCTATGTTCCATGTGTACTACGTAAAATTATAGTAATGAAGTAATAAAATTGAATTTTGTTGTATAACTCTCTACCCCCAAAAAAGAAACAAAACAAAAAAACCTTTCAGGCTGGCCGAATGCAAGCAGGCTCAGGGGCCAGGGATTTGATCCCCTGGCCTGCCCTGCTGGCTCTGCCCTTGGGGCATGCTGAGATGGCAGTTGAGACTGGGCATGGTGGCTCATGACTGTAATCCCAGCTCTCAGGAGGCTGTAAACAGGCGAATCACTACAAGTCCTATCTAACAGTGAGACCCTAAACACCCTGTAAACCCTTCCCTAAAATACAAAAACAAAAACAAAAACAAAAAAAACAACAAACCCAAAAAATCCAAAACCCCAAAACCTTCCTTTTTATAATCTTATCATGAGTTCATTGTAGCAAGTATATAAACCTGTTACTTTCCATTTTACAAATTTACTCTCCTATAATGTATAGCATTATTTATACTTAACCTTCCTTTTATTTTCTCATTTACTGTCTTCTACAATTGGCTCTGCCTTGGAACTCTGTCTCCCGTCAGCCTGTTTATCAGTCCTGTCTCTTGTCCCGTTCTTTGGGTTCTGGATAGACATGTTCTTCTCAACCCAAGATCGCTTCTTCAGAGTATTTGATATGCTTTAGTCATCTTTTCCCCAACTGAGTTCTAGAATTATTTTCTTCATTTCTAAGTGGAATTATCTCTAGGATGCATTTAAACTGCAGATTAGCTTGAGAAGAATTTGTTTAGTTTGTATACCATCAATGGTTACTCTATTTTTGTCGTTTTTATTGCGTATTAAATTTGTTCCTAAGTGTGTTATGTTTTTTTCATCTTCTTGAAATGTAAATATTCATATAAAATATATGGGTGTATTTGTAATCAAAATTAATTACTTAGTCTTATTCTAAGTGTGAAATCCAAGTGGTCATTTCCATTTTCTTGTTATATGTTAAGGTAAATAAGAATGTTTCCTTTTGTTATCAGTTTTTATTCTTTGAAAATCTTGTACTTGTAACCTTATGCAATAGTCAAACTGTGAAGCATTATTAGATCATTTTGTTTCTATTTTCTGTAGGAATGCTTAAAGAATTTCTGTAGTAACAGTGTGGTTCTTTGCTGTGGATATACTTTTCTTATTGAGACTTCCATTTCCCTTTAGAAATATTTATAGGAATAGATGTTTCATTTTTAAAATAATATTTTTAATCATTTAAAGTGTTTTTTGATTTTTCCTACTTTGTTTACCAGTATGGTGCTTCTCTTAAGTAAGATTCTTTTTTTTTTTTTTTTTTGGTGGAATCGGGAATTGAACTCAGATCCTTGCGCTTGCCAGGGAAGCGCTTATTCCACTGAGCCATTTCCCCGGCCCCTTAATTAAGATTCTTATACTGAAGGTTTCTAGGTGAAAATTTGTTTGATGTATGATTTTTTAAAAAACATTTTAAATTTAATGTGCTAGTTTTACTTAGGACTTTTAGTTGTAGTAACACACTTAATTAGTTTATGTGTTAACACAGAATTTCCTTTCTTTGCTGCTTCTTCTTATAGAAAGTTATTTTATTCAGTGATATTGACCAAAGGATATGAGCACCTAGGATACAGTAAGTGCCTATGAATATTTTTAAGTATATAAGGCTCAAATTGGACATGATTCTCCCAGCACCCAACCTGTTTGCCAGCAGAGGCATTGTTTTTAGCGGAGATTCAATTCACCACTGAGTCCCTGGCAAATAGGGAATGTGTAAAAGGGGTAAGAGAGGGTCAGGCATCTTGTAGGTCCTTGGACATTTGGAGAAACCCAGAACTTTATGTGGTTGACTCAGGGACCTTGCCCACTGAGGTACAAGACAGCCCGAGAACTTTGACCATGATGTATATTAGCATCTTCCTGACAACATCCCTTGCCTTCTTTCAATGCCTATTGAAAAAAGAGGCCTACTTCTCATTGTTTCCCTCTGGTTGCCTGTGTCCAAGTATTACACTATATGCCTTGTTGCTTACACAAATGCCTATCAAGTAGTCTCATGATGTGTGGTCCTTTACAAAAGAAATTGATGAAGTTCTGTGGGAAAGTTTTAACACATGACACAGCTGTGAACTTTAGCTTTAGTTCAATCCTAGACTGTTTCTATCATGCGCAAAAATATATTGAGCATTCCATGTGACTCAGTACTGTCATTTTCAAAGATAGATAGCCTAATAACTGAAGTAACTGAAAAGTAATTTCATTTGTTGAACTCCCAAAATATCACCAGCTAAGTTAATTGGATTTTATCCCAGCAAGGGAATGCACCACCTTGACAAAGCCTTAGCCGTGTCTTAGAGGGAAAATTAGAGGTGAGGTGTTCATAATATTTTGGGGTTTGGCCTCTAGTGTATTAAAAGAAGCTCTTTAGTAGAACCAATGGAAACTGATCAAAGCTTCAGATACAATAATTTAGGCTTTGTGGACAAATCAAAGGGTCATAAGGATCTTACCTTTTAAGACACTGACATAGGAGTATACCGTTTTATCAACAGCTTGATGACAAAGATGGTTTCAATTCTGAAACTGTGAATTCATTGCTTTGACTCATTAAAGGATTCTGGTTTAATTCTTCTGTTCATCAGTTCATTAATTTATCCATCTGACAAATGCTTATTGGTTTTCTACAGTGGTTTACCTGAATAGTACTGTAGCTCTCATCTGTCTAGCCATCAGTGAGAGAACCTTGGAACTGTCTCAACAAATGAGTTTATCCTTTTTGTCAGAGGAGGGAAGATGGTGTCTGTGCACATCATAATGCCTTTGACACAAAGTTCATCCTGCTAAATGTTCTTTTCAAGGGCATCTCTGATCATGCTCTTTCCTGACTGGATTCTAAGAAAAAAACCTAGAATCTATGACATGTCTCAGTCTATCTTTTTCACCACTCCTCCCACTTCCCACCCTGTAATTTGAATCCTGAAAGCTTATCAAGTTTCTTTCAGGCAGGTTCTTTAACCAGTCATGCAATCTCCTGCCTCCAGGTTTAAGCTTATCTGTCTCAAATTATCCTGTCCCTGTCCTTGACTTCTTTCTCTTTGGTCAATAGCTTCTTCTCCAGGTAGTACTTCCTGATTCATCCTAGATGAACTTAAGTGACCCCATAGCACCTGCTTCCTGGGATGGTAGATAACCAAGCTTTATTGGGTTTGCTTATTTAATTGCCTGTTTATCCTGCTAGTACATTAATCTAGTGATAAAGATTGGGCTGTTTCAATTATCACTGCTTATTTCCTCAGAGATCAGCATTGGCTATGGAACTTGATGAGTGCTGATTAGAAAAAAAGCTGTCAAACTTTTGCAATAGTGTTAATGTAAGATGAATGATGTACATCTTAAAAATCAATAAACAGAATTTCAGTTAAAATCTTTCTGCAAAAAATAATTTAGCAGTATCAGTAAGTTGAAGAACATTTTAGGATTGTGGATTAAGTCCTTCACATGAATTTCTTCAAGAGTAAGTTCAATTTAAATTTTTGTCTATGCTTTAGAAGTTTAAGAAAATATCAATAGAAAGGATATATTTCTTTTCCTGTATTTTTTTTCACTTAACATCATGTTTTTGAAGTGATATTCTTTCAGAAGGGATAATTCCAGTGTACTTGACCCTTTAAATTCAGCTATGTTTAGTAGAAGATGGAGCTGAAAACCCACAGATGGAATCCAGTCTGCATAGTTGTCTAGACTCATACAGTATATATTTTTTTTTTCTTGAAGAAGCCAAAAGAAATTAGAAGAAATGCAGAAGTCTTGGTTTTTCAGATAGTAATAGAAATTTCTAGTGTCTCTTTAGCAAAGTGAAGCTTTTCCAAATTCTTGAGTTTCCTTTTGGCAACTGTGGTTGTTTGTTGAGGAGTGGCTGGTTGCTCCTTTGGTGGGAGTTGTACTTCAAGGCCACCCAGACCCCACCAGCCCACATTACTCCTTAGCCTCTCAGGCCTGACCTCTATTACTGTTTAATTTGCCACTATGTAGGTTTAGTCTTTCTTAGGAGGTAAAGGGAGGGAAAGGTTAGCCAGTGAACATATGAATAAATTATAAGTGTAAGAACATCCAGGTGACAAGGATCTGGTAACAGCTACTGTTGAAAATGCCCCACTTTCCTGGATTGAGAGTTTAATTATGAAAGGAGGCCCAAGTAAAATTCATTTGATGCTCCTAATGCCAGTTGCAGGGATTGAGCTAATGCTCTGAAGCATGTTGGTCAAACATGTGTTGCTTGCTTTCATCTGTTCTGGGTCTGAATACCTATCTGTTGATGATTCTCTTTGAGGTGTAGAGCACCCCAGTCTCCTATTACTGGGTGGAGGATTTCCAAATTAGTACTACCTTTTCTTCTCTAATGAATAATTTCCTCCTCTGTGTTCCTGGAACACTAAATTCTAATGGCTTCTCCTGGCCCTGTGTGGGAGGCAGAAAATCCAAGCTTTTACAGTGAATCCACTTGTCTGTTTATATTGTTTCCGAAGTCCTCAACTGTCAGGCTTTTCTGATGGGCACTTGAGGTTACCTGCTGACTTTTAATAGATGTAGGGTTCTGGCTTACGTCCTCCACTTTCCTGAGGCATACTTCTCTGAGAACAGGAGAGGTGACGTTTTCTTGCCATCAGCAGTGATGGGAAGTTAACAATGATCTTTATATTGCATGTTGTTATCTTCATAGTAGATGCTTAGATTACCAGCTATAGGCATGCAAAATTGGTCTAACAATTAAGCACTAACTGTTCCTTTCAATAACTTACTAGAAATTAGTAGTTATGTCAGCTCTCTTGTGTATATATTACTATCTCCCTGCCTCCCCAGTTGTTCTTTCCTTTTGAGCAGTTTCTTTCCCTTTAACTATATCTATTTCACCCTTTGGATTTTATTTACTCTTTCAGCTGCTGTAGATATTTCACACTTTTCATTCCTTAATGGCTAGAGAATTAGCACTTTTATTTATTCTTTCAAAGACCCTACTCTTTGATTTATTAATTTTTTTGTATTGTATTCTTGGTCTCCACTGCATGTAGTTTGCTCTGATTTTTATAATTTCTCTCTTCTTTGGGCTGTGGGCTTGACTTGCTCTTCTTCTAGAAGTTTGAGGTGCAGCATTAGGCTATTTATTTGTTCTTGCTTGTCATTTTGTTCTTAAGACATTCAATTAACAATAGGTTTTATTATTATTACATTGTTATTACTGTCTTAAAGAGGGATTAGAGTGGAGTACCTTAAAAATGTACAAGACTAGCAAAAGAATGCATATGAATGTGTACAGTCTCTTTTACTACATATTGTCCAGCCTGTGAGTGCTTTGTCTTCAATGGCAGGAATAGCTCTTGTAGTGTCTGTTTTCCTGGGGTGTGATAGGAATTGTGCAGGTGCAGGCTGGAGGCTCTGTACTCACAGTATAGGCATAGAGAAAAGGTCCTGCCTTCTGTGCTCTGGTCACATCAGAACAGTTGCTTTTCAGAAAAGGTGTCATTCCATTCAGTGAAATTAATCTTTATTTTCACAATCTGTAGAGATTATAAAGAATATTCATCTTTTCAGACTGGGCATGGTGGCATGTACCTGTAATTCCAGCACTCAGGAGGCTGAAAACAGGAGGATCACTATGAGCCCGATCTTTGTAGTGAGACCCTGTAGACCCTATACTAAATACGTAAAAGAAAAGAGGTTATTTTTCTTTTCTAGAAAACAATTTTTTTTTTGTATTTTAGTACAAGGTCTACAGGGTCTCATTGTGTAGGTCATACTCCTAATGATAAACTAGTGTTCAGCCTCCCAAAGAGCTGGGATTACAGGTGTGCGCCACCAGGCCCATCTCATTCACTGTCTCAGTGCTCGCCCTGGGGATGGGGCCGGCACAGCACAGCTGGGATTGAACCCAGGATGCTGTGCTTTGCCTAAGCAGGTGCTTTAATCCACTGCGCTATTTGGCCAGCCCTAGAAAACAATTTTGTGTTCATTACTGTACCAAGAAGAGAAAAACTGAGGAAGAATCACTGCCCAATTTGATTATTTACCAAATTTCTGTGTTGGGAACAGTTGTCAGAGGTATGACAGTGGATTTCTTGGGGCCTTTCTTTGGAATTTCATTTTCTGAAGAATTTTTATGGTGTTAGTAGTCCCCAGATAACCAAGAGGAGTGTTTTTATAGTTTTTAGTAAACCATGGTATGAGTTTAAATAGATTGCAATTTAACTTTTATAAGAGTAACTAATGTGGATAAAGAATCTAGACAAAGGATTAGCATGGCTTCAAAAAATTTAGTACCTACTTCCCCCAATTTATAGGGATTTTTCTGAAGATTGGCAGTAAAAACTTGACATTGAAAAAAATATGAATTTTAGCCTGGCATGATGGCATACGGCACACATGTTTGTAATCGCAGTATGTGGGAAGCTGAGGCAGAAAGATTACAAGTTGAAATCCCACCTGGGCAATTTGACCAATTTAACAAGACCTTTCTCAGTCAGTTAGTCAGTCAATGAAAAGGGCTGGAAATGTAGGTTAGTGAGAAGACCCTGAGTTCCATGCCCAGTAAGGCCAAAACAAAAATGAATTTTATAGGATATGTTACCTCTTTGTATACACAATAGTTAGAATTGGTAGCAGCCGAAAGAAATCTCTTCTTCTGGTAGGGTTATTATAACACTCTTTCAAATATTAGGTATTTACCTTTCAATATTGGAGCCCTTTTTGTTAAGCATAGAATTAAATTATTCAGGCAAAATGTGGTCACTTCAACTTCAGAGCTTCTGCATGCTGTCTACTGAATGTTATAATCCCATTCTCTCATGGATTTGGACCTCATCCTATGTTTGAGCATTGGTCACCAGAGGGTAGTTAAGAAAGTCTTTGTTTTCTAGTAACCATGTTGGGTTCTGGTAGCCAAAGGGGTACGTTTTAGACTAAGAACTCAGCAAACAGGGCTAGGGAGATAGCTCGGCTGTCCAAGTGCCTGCCTGGCAAGTGCAAATACCTGGGTTTGATCCCTGGTACTGCGTTCCATGCTGGCCCCGGAATCTGGTGGCGCACACCCATAATCCCAGTGGTGGGGAGGCTGATATGGGAAGATCACTATGAGTCTGAGCTGCATAGAGAGACCTTGTACCAAAGAAATAAGAGATTTAAAAAATTTGAAAAAAGGAGCTTAGCAAACAATGTTAATTGAGGGCCTACTAAATATATATTAATCTTATGTTTGAAAGCTTGACATTATCCTAGCACATTTTTTCCTATACTGTATGTTCTCTGGGATGTCAAGCAAATGCTATAAGAAAGAGAATATTGGAGTTATGTAAGTTTGGTAAATGTCAATTAACCAAAACTAAACTGGACTTTCAGAGCACTTTTCCAATTTCTGAAAGAGCATTTCCCAAATTCATGTTACTGTAGATTATTCCTTTTTCTGGCCCCCACAACTACTTTTTCCCAGCAGGAGAGCTTATGTGAGTAGTTTCTGCTGGCAGAACTTCTAGGGATGCTGAGATTAAAGATTGCAATGAGTGTGTGGAGGGAGGACATGGCTACAACCATGACTGGGAGTGTGAAGTGTCAAGATCCAGGTGCAGGAGCAGAAATGCTGTGTACTTGTTGGAAAAAGGTCAGGACTTTGTGTTCTTGAGTATGACTGAAGTAGGGAAAGAAACATTCACACATATTTTCCTTTACCAGGGATAGCATTTTCTATAGATTTCCTTTCTCAGAAAAAAAATGCTAAGGGAGTTTATGAATGTGCTTATGGTTTTAGGATCTGGCATCTTGCTGTTTAGCCCTATTTTTGGTGGCTTCCTGTATTTGCCCACATAGTGGCTATCTTATGCACCTCTCCTCCTACCCTTTAAGTTAAGCCTCTCATTTCCAGGCACATATTATGTATTTACCTTGAGAGTATTTTCAACGTTGTGAGGGGAACGTTATGTACCCTCATAGTTGTTGGTTTATCTTTCACTCCTCCTAGAAGGCTGTCAGAGGGCAAGGATGGTATTTATCGCTACAGTCTTATAAAAAATAATAAACTTATTGTGGATGGTTGAATGAGAGGAGATATTTTTGTTTTCTTGGGCTTCCATGACAAATTACCACAAATGAGGTGGCTTAAAATATAGAAATTTATTTTCTATTTTTGGTGCCAGTAATCAGAAATTAAGGTGTTGGCAACACTGTGCTCCCTCTAGGATTAAGAAAGAATTCTTCTAGTCTCTTCCAGATTTTGGTGGCTCCAAGTGTTCCTTGACTTGTGTTAAATAACTTCAGTCTCTTCCTTCATCTTCACGTGAACTTCTTCTCTGTGTCCTTGCTGTAGTATCTTTAAAATGTTGTCTATTGGATTTAGGGAACACATATAATGCAGAACCATCTCATTTTGAGATCTTTAATTGCACCTGGAAATATTTTTTTTTTTCTCAGATAAGGTTGTAATCACAGATTCTAGAAATGGGTAAATCTTTAGGTGGTCTGCCATTCAGTCTACCACAGGTATTAAGTAGATTTTTCAAGATTGGCAGATGCTTAAGAAAAGCCTACCGTACGATCAGAGAGCCAGCTGTGCATGTATATGATCTAGATATAGGGATCCAATCCAGGCCACCACTGCTCTTTAAACTTGTATGTCTAGAAGACATTGCTTCTTTGTGTTACTAACCTCTTCCCCAAGTTGGGAAGTGGCTTTAGTGTCCTTCTTAACATAGACTCTATGAAGCAGCTCCTAACTGACTGGACTGGGTTTGTGAGGAAGACAAAATTTCTGAGAGGATAAGTACAGCAGACTTTCTAAGAGGTGTGGACAAACAAGAGTCCTTGAAAGTTTCAGTAGGAGGCCAAGGGATTCAAGCTCACAGGAAGTGCTAAAGAAACATATTTTATTCAACAGAAATGTATTCCTTATAGCGATTGTTTTAGAGATGGAGTGGAGGTGATTGCACATGCTTCGGGCTGTTTGTGTGCTTCCCAATAGAATCCAACATGTCTGGTGAGAAGATCTGAGGAGGAAAGAAAAGGTCTTCCTTGTTTGTGTTCTACTTTAAATCCTGCAGTAGACACGAGGACCCCTCTTAAATCACTCAAATTCTGCTTCTAAGTGGAGATACAGGGGTCTGGCGATGTGTTTTCCTTGACAGCATCCTTACTCCTCTTGCCTTTGTATAAACTAGTTGCATTTGACATGCAGCAAAGTGACAGGCTCTGCTGGCTTCGTTTGCGTTAACCATCACTGGAAAGTTGTTTCCACAGGCATTTCCCTGCTTTGACTCCGACAGTACTTCCTTTAAATTGCTGATCTCATTTTTGGGTATTTCTTCTCTTTCAGCCAGATAGGGTGCTGTCAGTAAATTTTCTTTGTAAAACTGGTAATTATTAAGGCTAAGACTGTGAATTTTAGGGTTTTCTAAGATAATATTTAGCATCTACTCATCACGTGGAATGCTGCCTGCATCTGCTTTTATGTCAGAAATGCTTAGTGTTTACATGCATAAATGCCTAGTGAGCAGGTTTGCTGATGGGCTATCAGACTGTTCAGAAACATCATTCCTTTAGCTTGTGAGGGGTTTAACTGGTCTTAGTATTGTAGAAGCTTAATGCACAAAGTGAACTCGTACAATCACAGAATGTTGGCTTAACTGATCACTAAGTGCCACTTCTTCATTTTATGGGTCTGATGAAAGATCTCCCCAATATGCTGTAAACAGCTTAGTTGTGATTTCTTTCTTTGACACAATAGAATATGATGTCTACACTCAGAGAGAGACAGAGAGAGAGAGAGAGAATATATCACCTAATATTTGCAGAGGAAACATTTTTGATATCAAAATATTCTTTACCATAATAGCATTATGATCATAATAAATATTTTCAGGAGAAATGTTGTTAACCACAAAAAGAGATAGCTATTGTTTTCCCTCTAAGAGGAAAAAGCCCACAAAGAATCTAAGGAGCTTGACTATAATTTTTAAGTGTCAGAGAAGTTCTTGTTTCTGGCTTAGTAGATTTTTATAGTGCTCTTTGCTTTTCTTACTTGCAGAGCTCAGTATTCCTTTCCCCTTTCTTCCTTTTGTCTTTTCTTTTCCTTTTTGACTGTGCTCCTTAGTAAGAAACTACTTCAAGTTGGAAGAAGCAATAACAAGTCCCATTAGAGAAAAAACTATGTGATCTGGCCAAGGTAAATTTACAGAGGGCTTGCTGTTATGCCCATTTCAGAGTCACGAAAGTCAGTGATGTGAAGTCTCAATTTGACTTAAATGTTTAAGTGTGTTTCTAAAGTCAATGTGTACCTTACTAGGATGTTATATTTGACCCTTGGTCATGAACCTTCCTGTACGTTAGCTCTTTCTCTGTGTAAAAGACATTCCTGAAAATCTGAGGGCAAGGAGAAATGTTTTCATTATTTTAAAAAGCAAACCGTGAAAACAATTTTAGTACCCAATATCTGGCTGAATTTGAAATACCCCAGCACATAAGAATATATCGAGGAGCATGCTCATAATTTCTGTACTGGGGAGGTGGAAGCAAGTAGACTCTGAATTCGTCCCAGCCTGGGAAATTTAGTGAGATTCGGAAATAAAAAGAATTAAAATGTGTTACGTACATATAATCATCTCTACAATGAATATAATCATTTTTGTGCTGTAAACATAGCAATGAAATCTCTAAATTAAAAAAAACATGAGAGTTCAGCTTAGTAGTAGCTTTCCACTGTGTTGGATCTCCAGTAGCCACCTGCAACATACAGAGGAATACATACACACAGAAGAAGTAGAGAGAAGTGTACCTTTTGCAGGATTTTCTACTTGATGGTATTTTGTTTAGGGCACTTTAGATTGATCAGGAGTAGCAGTTCTATTTGCTGTGATAGATAGATAGATAGATAGATAGATAGATAGATAGATAGAGCAGAGAACACTAGCACACACATCTGTGTAAGTATATAAAATATATAAATATATATTTTCCCCCTCCTCCACTTCTCTCTGTCTCTTACTCTGTCTTCCTCTCTATTGCTTGTTTCTGTCTCTCTCTGAGCTCTAACAGTGTAGCTAAGAGCCCTCTCAGAGCTTTGATATTTTCACATGTGAATAACTCTTACTTTGTCTGTATCTGTCTCTGTCTGCTTATCATCTACCTATATGAAAGGATAACATACATATAATTTTAGCACCTTCATCCCTTTTGTATTTCATGCCACATTTCTTTTCATTCCTGAGGATGTCGTTCATGCTGTTGAAATGTCACCGGCTTTCTTCTTTGCAAGTTTAATGTGGGAGTGGGCCCATTGGAGAGTGACAGAACATGCTTTGAAGGCTCAGCTTTGCTCCATTGAAGCTGTGCCACTCTGAGCTTTATAGCATGGAGAATAATAACTGTGTTTCAGAATCCTGACGGGCCTCATGAAACTCCTTCATAAGTGTTAGCTAATGTTATCAAAGTTGTTGTCAGTGTAATTAGCTTTTACTGGTAACTGCTAGAATATTATACTATAGTGATTGAATTTTCTAACCATATGTGGATAATGAGGTATATAACATACCATAGTAATCATAAATCACATTACAATTCACTATTAAATAGCCAATTTCATTGTCTGTTTCTGATTAGTTTTTTTAATATATTGTAATAAAACTCTTATAAATCTTATTTCAATGAATCCTGTGTTATCTGTACTGTTATGATCTTCATTTTATGGATGAAGAAATCTCAGATTAAAGGGATTTTTTCTTTCTATGGAGTGTGGTAATTAAACGGAAGGTTAGGGTTGGAGTGTGATGCTAGTTTTGGGGCATCTACTCACTGCTATATTCCTTTCCTGCTTTCCATCAGTGTATTCATAGCTATCTGACTCATGATAAACAATTATTCCCAGGTGGATTATGTGTTTGCTTTTCCCTCCACTTGTAACTTTGTGTCCCTAAGAGGGGTAAATAGGAAATGTAGATGGCCAGCTGATGTCCTGAGAGCTCAAGGGCTAGCTGGATTTATTTTACTTAAGAGTTCCCCATAGCAGTTGGTGGGTGGTATTCCGTCGTTTACAAAGAAAATTGACTAATGTGTTAATATAATCCTGTTTTTTATCTTTTGTGTAACTGAGCACGAAGTAAGCATTTAATAAATTCTTATTTGCTGGCATGCCCTCCAGAAAGAGTATGTATACACACAAGCAAGCTTTTTTTCTTTCTTCTTTTTGGTTTCCAGTTTCAAACCTGTAGAGTACTGGAACAGAAACTGCATTTTATATTTAGCTTTCACAAAAATTTCTGCAGTTTGTCATTTGTCTTTTTTTTCCATGAAACTATTTAAAATTTATATTAACTTTGTTTTCTTTTGCTTTGTGGTAGATAGGCCTTTTCATTTCTTTTAGTCTCTTGTAGTCCAAGAATATAAGGAAAGGCCCCATATATCTTTTAGCAATTTTATGGTTTACAGCAGTCCCTCACTATTTTGGGACTCAGCTTTTGTGGACTCACTGCTTTGAGCGTTTTCAAATTATATTAATCCAAATTATTTATCGCAGATTTTTCACTATATTGTGGGATTTTGCAGTACCATACAGTATATGTATGTTGTTAAAATTATGTAGGTTTACGAGTTTAGAAAAAGGTTAAGAACATTAAAAGTGTTTTTAAAAGTGTCAGAAAGGTTTATAAGTGTGTGGGAAGGATTTATAAAGCCTTAAACTATATATAAATACTAAAATAAATAGAATGTTGCTACTTTGCTGATTTTCACTTATTGTGGGGGTGTTTGGAACATAACCTCCACAATAAATGAGGGATGACTGTACTTTTTCACATCTAACTCTTAATTCTATTAGGAATTTATTTTTATTGCAAGGGTTTTAAAAATTTAATTTTATTATGTTTTTTTTAAAAATAATTCTTTTTGGTACAGGGTCGCATTAGGCAGTTCAGACTCAGTGATCCTCCTGTCTCAGCCTCCCCAGTTCTGGGGCTACAGGTGTGCACCATGGTGTCCAGTTTTGGACTGTCCCAGAGCACCCAGGGTTCCAAGGTCAGCACGGCATGCAGTACCAGGGATCAAACTTGGGACCGATAGTCTTGTGCAATTATTAATAAAAAATATGTTTCCTCCATCACATTTATCAGTTGCCTTAATTATACATTAAGTTTTCATATACTTATGAATGTGTTTTGGACTTCTTCATTTTGCTTCATGGACTGATTTGCATTTTTCTTCCTGCATCACTACCAAACTGCTTTAATTACCAAACCTTTAAAACATGTTTTAAGGGTTGGCCAGGTATGTCAGCAGGTGTGATTCCCAGGCCTGCTGTACCCACCCTGCAACCTGGGGCGCTCTGAGACAGCAATTGAGACTGGGCATGGTGACACCCGCCTATAATCCCAGTTCATGGGAGGCTGTAAACAGGTGGGTCACTATGAGTCAGATCTAGTACTGAGACCCTGTACACCCTGTAGATCCTTCCCTACAATAAATAATGATAATAATAATAATAAATTGTGTTGCTTTATAAAGGCAATACTTGAGTTCCTGGAAAACATGTTCCTTTGCTATTGCCCCATCCCCAGATGCCAGCAGAGCCAGAAATGAAGTTGGACTTAGGCAGGAAGAGTGGGTTTTGAAACACAAATGTAACTTTTAAATTATAGCTCTTTCACATTTATCCCTGTGAAGACAACCTCATAGACACCCAGTATTACATTTTATAATACTTTTTACTCATGTTAAATTAGAAATTACAAAAAAACAAAGGCAAATGTAAACTATCATTGAATAGAATGCATGTCACTGTCATATCATTATACAGTAAATTCTTTTTTATTTGAGTTGAATCATTGTAAAAGGAGGACAATTTGTATTGAAACTCAGCCATGCTTGATTATAAGGAAATACATGATCTAGAATAAGTTCATTTCTAATTTTGTAGATCATCATAGGGTAAGCAAACGAGAGTATGAAGAAGAAAAAAAATATTTAAAAATTCTTAAAGCAAATTTCTGAAATTTTTTGAATGTATTTGGTACAGCGTCTCACTCCACAGTTCAGACTTGAGGTGATCCTCATGTTTTCAGCCTCCCCAGTGCTGGGATTACAGGTGTGCACTGCCACTCCTGAACTCTGTGGCTGGCTCAGTGCACCTGGGGGTGAGGCCAGTGTGGCATGTGGTGCCGAAACTCATGAATCTTTGAACACAGGATCCTATTCTCTAGAAGTATTTGAGCAATACAACTCCAAAATATGAGTTTAATCAGATGACATCTGTCTCAGATTTGTTAGCTATTTATAAATATTTCAGGAGTACCTACATAGATGCTAATTATTTAGGTTTATTGAAAACCATTGATCACAAAATAATAAGTCTTAATACTAAAATATCAGTTATTTAAGTTCTTTGGGCTTCAATTACAGTATTGAAGATTGATATGTTAAATAATTAAATATTTTAACATATGTTAAATCATAACTTCATGTTTAAGTATAGTTTTAAAGGGAAAGTACAATATGAATGATAGATGGTGTTTTCCTAAGCTTATTTTTCTTTTTTGTTTTATGGATGAAAATAAAACAAAATTTCATAACAAAGTAATAGAAGAAAACAATGATTAAGACATTTCATGTTGTATTATAAGGAATTACTTACATGATCTAGGATAGATTCATTTTTAATTCTTGAGATCATAGGGTAAGAAAAAGAGAACATGAAGAAAAGTTTTTAAAAGTTCTTATAGAAAACTCATGAATCTGTAACTACTTTAAATTAATTGCGTAGGGTACAAGATATGGGCATAAAAATTTTCCAATTGATATTAACACATTTCCTTTCATGAAGCAAAAGATACTAATACTATATCTGACTTGCATTTTCCCTTTTCCCTACTGTTCTTTCTACTTCACCTGTCCTTGTTTCTGTTTCCTTTTGAATAATTTTTTCCCATTTTACAGTAACGATTGTACAGTATAGATTTTATTGAGTCTTTATTTACTCTTTTAATATCTCACACCAGGGCTGGCGAGATGGCTCAGTGGTCT